>JAVQJD010028477.1:0-13646 GCA_036023655.1 Nannoperca australis | reverse complement strand
CCCCCCCCCCCCCCCCCCCCGGCCCCCCCCCCCCCCCCCCCCACAAAAACATGCTACTGTGTTGCACTGCCACTGGCCATGTGTCAACACTGAAAAGACACTTCCTTCCTCCTTTCAGGGTAAAAAAAAACTAAACCATTTCTGTTGGTGTAGATAGAAGACCTGAATTTGTAATTAAATCATTGTTTCATGGTGGCTATTAAAAAGGGAAGGAAGAAGATTGAGGACAAATGCTCAAAGAGGATAAAATCCTGTTGCAAGGAAGCACTCGACACTCACACTGGTGTGGTTCTGCTGCATCATGGAATCCACTGCAGCACAAAAGGAAGTGTCTTCTTTCATTATTTTGTCTTTCAAAAGCAAAAAAAGAAAAAGAAAAAGCATCTTAGGAGGGAGCATGACCTAAGAATGAGATAAGGAAAGGAGTACGCAGATGTGTGTAAAGAGGAACCAGAAGGCACAACGTTCCTTTTTGGATCCATTTACTGGAACCACGTGGTTCCATACAACTAACAGAATCTACCTGTGAAATCACTGCAGCCCTCGTCCCTCTCACACTACAGGCTGCATTTCTTTACAGAAAAAAATTGCTATGAGATTGAGGACACAGAGCAAAGGGTTCGTTCTGCAAGGGAGTCAAATATCCACGAGGGGTTGTGGAGATGAACAGTTTGCGAGTTGTTCGTCACCAAAGCTCTAGGGTAATATTATCACATCCCCCACCCTAGGCTCGACAAGGGCTGTAAGAAAGTCCAACAATTATATAAGTGGTTGATTATTGTAAATGCGGCCTAGACGTGAGCCAAGGTGTCGAGTGGAAAAACAACTCCCATTACTCTGTTCATTGTTTCCATGAAATATCCCTAATAGGCAATTTGCTCATGATGCAACTGAATGTGTAATTACAACTTGTTGCCATGTAAGAATTTGGGAACAAAAGGCGAAAAATAGAAACTATGCCAAGAGATAATACGGTTATTGTATTGATAATAAAGAAAAATGAGATAGAAAAATGATGATTATACTGTCCACCAGCCTTGTTGTCCTCTTAGTGAACATTGGTGCTGGAAGACCAAATGTTTCTGGGTTGAATGTCTGTGCCTTCTCTCCTGTCTTGTGTTGTTCAGTCTCTCTCTCTCTCTCTCTCTCTCTCTCTCCCATCTGTCCAGACGATCTTTCACTAGTTCTTGGACAACTCTTTGGATAGCCAGTCAAGTCCTTCATACAACCCAGTGCCCTGGGTGGCGCAGGTTGACTCAATGTGCCACTGTGGGGTCAGAGATTATCGATTACGAGTTGGTTATGAATGCAGCTCTGCACATGCTTACAGATTAGAATCTTACTGCAGGTGTAGGGAGCATGTTTCCACTCGGATTACTTACAGTTTTGTTGCGGAGGGCGTGCAGGCCGAGTTTGTCTGTGAGTTCGCTGACTGATAAGGCATTGGGAAGGTCCTGTTTGTTAGCAAACACCAGCAAAACAGCGTCTTTCAACTCGTCCTCCATCAACTAGACGGGCAGAAAACACATCAGAACATCAGCCCTGAGACTTGATGTTAGAGCCAAAGCACTAAAAACAGATTAAACTGATTTCGTTACATGAGATATTATAGTTCATCATAAGATTTTTATACACTTGACGGTTTAAGAAGCAGTACAGCAAGAGTCATGGTTAAACAAAACCGTTTACTCACATTTTACAAAAAAAACACAAGAAAGCTCTACTCTGAGGCTCACTCCCCGCTGGCCTGCACGACTTCAAGGTATCAATAAAACAGGTGTGTAACATAATGGCAAGTTAAGTTGTTTTCTTTGCCCTCACCAAAGAATATTTTGGTGACTCATCAAGAGGTTGACCACACCTAATGAACAGACTAGGTCCGTAACACGCAGCAATTGTAATACGAGGATTAAAGTGACTGGGTGACGTTGGACAGCTTTCAAAATGTATGGGTTAACCATGCAGTGCACACACAGATCGTGTTCTTTTTGGATATCTACACAAATGTATATTTCCCTAAGACATGAACAGAGAGATACAGGCTTTAATTTGACTACAGATCCACGTGGTGTGAAGGATCTGCCGTCATCCAATGTAGAGCTGATACTGTTGTTCAATGACACCAACAACACACACAGAAAGTCCAGCGGAATGAAGCTTGAAGTACATTTCCAAAGATTCGGTTTTGGCCCAAAACTGAAGACATAATGTGACTCTGCTGTTGTAACTGGCGTGGGAAGGTCATTCCACATTTGAGGAGCACAGAGGGAGGAACAATAATATTATTTGTTTCCGATTTAACTACGTCTCAGAATGAGATGAGAGTCCAAGTCAGACACAGCAACTCCGCATGTCAATACAACAATGTCAAATGTCATTGCTCCTCGCTGTTCCTGCGTTACAGTTAACAGAGTGAAGGGATTGTGACTAATTTGTGACGTTTTATTGCAGGTTCTGATGCAGCCATTCCCCTGAATCCAAGCTTTTCCCCCCTCATATGAGAAACAATAAAGTAACTTTAACGGTCCCCCCTGAGCCGAACATATGAAATACCTACCATCTTCGAGAGCTCTTCGCAAGACTCTGCCACTCTTTCTCTGTCATTGCTGTCCACTACAAAGATGAGGCCCTAGATGGAAAAAAACACAGCAAAGGTTAGTTAGTTACCCTGTTCTTCATTTTAGAGCTGCAACAGTTAGTTGAATATTTGATCAGTTGACAGACAGAAAATTATTCAGCAACTACTTTGATAATCAATTAATTGTAAAGTCAAATGTTAATTATTTTTGCTTCTCTTAAAGTTCAGCCATTATAAACTGAACGACTTTGGGTTTGGACATTTGAAGACATCACCGTGGACTGATAGACATCTAAGTGACAATTTTCAGACATTTTACAGACAAAACAATCAGTTCATTGTGAAAGAACATCTGCAGATGAATCTATAATGCAAATAATCTTTAGAAGCATCTCCATGTCATTTTTGGTTAAATTCATGTACACAGACTAAAATGTTCTTATGTAGAGTAGTTATGTGCATATGTAGAGCAGCGTGATAATATCAAATTATTGAATATGATCCAAGATCCCACAACTAGAAATAAAATAAATACATGAATTAAAATGACGTCTGAGTGGAATCTGTGGCCGCGAATGCACTAAACTGTAGGCTGCTTCAGCATCATACTGTGATGACACGAGTTCTACAGCTTTACTTGGTGATGTGACAGGAAGTGTTTGAGAGCTCATACCTGTGTGTTCTGGAAGTAATGTCTCCAGAGGGGTCGGATCTTGTCCTGGCCCCCCACGTCCCATACAGTGAAACTGATATTTTTATATTCTACTGTCTCCACATTGAAACCTTTGTAGAGGGGAAAGAAGGAGGACATATCTTAATAACACTGTCCACCACGTTTTATGAGTAAAACAAGCTACACATTAAAAGGCCAAAAGGACCATAGCTGAACTTAAAAGTAACACTTTGTTTATCTCTTACCAATGGTCGGGATGGTGGTTACAATTTCACCAAGCTTCAATTTGTACAAGATTGTCGTTTTTCCGGCAGCGTCCAGCCCAACTACGAGAGAAAAGCGTGATTAACATCAACACCGATATCAAGAGAGGGTGGAGGTTGGAGCGATGGATAACAGCCTGCTGTAAACTGCACTACGGGTCTTTTCTCTATACATCTAATAACCAGGCAGCAGAGGACACGCAACAACAAGAGGACGTGTGCACAAGGCGAATCGTCAGTACTGAGCCATTGTCATCACTAACGCAACGCAACATTTGCCTTTCTAACGTCATAAGGAATGAGTAACCCAACAAGTTTAGCGGAAAAACAGCAGCAGACGCCATATCAAATTACAGTCTAACAAGTTAGGTGAACTAATAAAGGTTATATAAATAGGTTAAGAATGTTCTCCCAACTAAGTTTGTGTTAGAAAGTAAGTATTCGGTAAAAAGGCACACTTGGAATTGGCCACCAATCCTTGTTTTATAAAAAACTAACGTACAATGCATAAACCTTTGACTATAATTGAAGGCGTTTTCGGGATAAAGCTGACGTTAGCTTCACTGCCAAACTTCCTTCAAAAAAAACAAAAAACACCCGAAATAACCCAGCGCTTGGGAGACTAGTTGCACCTTTTTAATAAAAATAACAATTAATCAAACGGCTCCGCCTGAGTGCCAATTTTATACTTTAAAAACGTTTGACAACTTCACTGCCATTTAAGGCTAGTCTAGAACAAACCTAGGTAACTAATCATCTAGCCTAGCTTCAGCTAAAGCTAAAAACCGTGCCGCTCACTAACGTTAGCCGAACACAGCTTTCACTCACCCATCAAAATCCTCATTTGTTTTTTGCCAAAAAGCTGGCTGAAGATCGACGAGATGGTGAGCCCCATAACTGGCCGAGGGTGTTTGACTCTATGTAAGAAGCACTGCTATTAGCCACAGCAGAAGCAACGTGTTGTAATTTCACACTGATGGGTTTTCTCGGATTTCCACACAGGACGACTGCCGAGTGCCACGTCCGGGCCAACGTGGAATCCACGACGTCATCACTTTGAATCAACTTTATTAACACACAGCGACGGCAGCAGTAAAAACAGGGCATTTTTGATTAGTTTGTTGTTTTTTTCATACAAATTCAAGTTGTTATATACACACAATAAACAGTGCGCTATCATTTTTTGGCTATACGCAGATGACTGTCTACATTATATTATTTGCAAGACAGTTGTTTTCATCACACGTCGTAAAACGGAGGTTCGAATCCTACCACTAGATGTCTCTGTAACACAGACGATTATCATAACACCAGTGTGCTGTTTACAGAGTAACCAGGTTGGTTGTCACTGTCGGAAAATTCATATATATACACAGAGAAATTATCATGACAGCAGATGATAAAACTGCATGCCATTTAGCACTGAGGCAGATCAAACAATGGCATCTACATCTGAATGTAGGCTTTAATGACCAAGACATGGTAAAAATCCCAATTGTCTACAGAGGAAATTCCGTTTCAGTGTTTTCCTGTTTGTCTTTAGTGTAAGTGTAGGCCTTTTCACGTCTTGGAAGACAGGAGGCAAAACAAGAAATATTCCACCTGGGGATTACCAAGGGATTTTTATTTAAAAGCATTGCACTCAGAGCAGGTGGAGTCAAAACAGCAGCACGTGACAAGGTGCATGCTTTTATAGAGGTGTGCTTTGTTAAGAACACATTTTCACGCAGGCCTGTTATGGAGACAGGTTATTCAGCTGTGCCCAAACAGAGTGTGAGTTTTGAATAGACTAATAATTGGATATTTACCATGGGGTTGAGTGGAGAACAGGTAGGCATTAAACGTAATACTTTTCTGTGTATGAATATATTATTTGAACATAAAAACAGCTTCTTGCACAAAAACTGTCAGGAGGGAAATAATAGTTACATTTTGGATAACGTGTTGGAATTTTGTTTTTCAGATTGATGTTCTGTCTACTGAGTACTTAGTGTTGCTCACTCCCAGGTAATATGCTCCTCGTAATGTTTCTGTTCCATGGTTGATTAACCTCACTAGCAGCAAATGCTATTTGCACATCCAGAGTTTATTGCAACCAGACTATGGCATTTAAATACATTGTTTAATTAGTTGTAAAGTAACCTAAAGTAACAGTAAACCTATCAGCAGAATTATGATTTTATCATTTCAGTTTTCATTTTTGTTGAGTGTTTTGGTAAACCAGCCAGGTAATATGTAACCAGAGGCGGGCTTATGTTTTCTTTCTGTATTCCTCCATTGTTCTTACATAATGTTTCTACTCTATTAAGGGTGTTGCCACCTATTGCTTACTAAAAATGTAATACTCAGCACTAACTTGTTGCTCAATGGATAGTGCAGTAACTGCTGAAGACTTCCCTCAGTGAACCCTGCTGCTGTGTCTTTGTTTATTCGTCTCTCGCTTGTGACAAAGAAAGCAAAACAGTAAGAGAGAAGACAAAGTGGTGCCAGAGAAAATGCGGGGGGGAAAATGTAATATTTTCTGCGCCTTCAGTTTGGTTTTATGGAGGAGACGGTTATCTTTTAACATATTGGTCATTTTACAGTTTTTTATGCAGGTGTCACATGTGCCAGACATAGTCTATCTCATCCTCAGAGACTCTGACCTGTGCAATAAACCACTCTTGGTTCAGGTTTAGTGTCGATGTACCAAATTACCCTTGTTAATATTATATATACACAGGGTAAAGAAATTGACTAAAATGAATGCAGTGCTGATATCATTTTGCATCTTAGTTAATAAGCCGTTATTTAATACTTCACATATTTCTGATTATCTGCAGTGTAATTGGGAGTTTTTCTGTCCTGGTGGTTTCCATAGTGAGATGGAGGCATCTCAAAGAGCAGGTGAGTCAGGTTGTTTGTATTTGTGTATGTGCATGCCTGTGTGTCTCTGTGTGTCTGCTTTTACTATATGTTGTGGTTAATACATGGATTATCTATACTTTATTTTTGATAGGTTGCTGATGTAGGTCTACCTCAACTTGACAGGAAATGTGTTGATTATTTTTGTCTTATGCATATTACAGTTTTACAACAAAGCAACATCTTTCATGTGTATTTGTTTGCAGGTGCACCTCCTAGTGCAGCTCGCCCTGGCAGACCTCCTGGCTGCTCTGATCCTGATGTCCACCAGTATCATGAACATATTTAGCACTGACAACAGTGTGGTCATCTGCCAATACAGCCTGCCACTGTCACTGGTCAGTAACAGTTACTTTCACTCTGTTAACCCCCTTAGCCCTACAAATCATTTACAAGACTGTTTCCTTGTGGGGGAATAGGTCATATGTGAAGTTTAATGTTCATAAAAAAGAAAGGGGAGAGAAACTTGGGTAAATACATCATCTCAGATTTTGGTACTTCCCAGGTCAAGTGTCTGTAGTTTTCAAGGTAAAAGATCTGATCACTATCTCAGTGTCTAATCCCATCACTGCATGAATTTCCCTTAGTCACTGTATCTTAGACATGTTATGTCATTCTAGCAGTAAAACCTGGTTGAAACCTTGTGTTCCTTATATTGCATCTATAAAGCAAAGTGGTAAAAAGTTTTGCTTTGCCGTGTCTACAGAAGCAAAAATGTCTGCCTTGTTTCCTCAGACTGAAAGGTGAACAAAAAATGTATTAGTTAATATATAAAAGTGTTCAAATGTTTCTATAAGTCGCTTGTAAATTGCATCAACTTAAATCTAAAGTTTTCTGAATATTCTGCAACAATAAGAGTTAAATATTGACTTTACATAAAACAAACAGAAAAGAATGTTATGTAGGAACAAAAGCAGTGTTACTCAGTTTCATTCAGTTCAGATTGTGGGTTTCTTTCAAAATGCAGATATGGAAAATATTTAGCCTTTTAAAAGTCCAATATTTAATCAAAGCAAAAATAGCTTTGTCAGATTACATTTCTGAATTGATGGAAATGAAAATGAAGTGATCCGAAGCCTAAAATGAATATTTTAACATGCTTTTAAACATATTTTTAAGCATGCTTTGATTGTTTTATGTGGATGCAGAATCCAATAAATTACAATGATGCTGTTATTATTTTGAACCAACAAGACAAATAATAAAATGTCTATGAGATGATATTAGCCTACAACCAACCACTAAAGGAATATAATATCAGGGAATCATTTATATGTTAAGTTAAACTTGCATGTTACACTCACAATTTTATTAGTATTTTATTTAATATGCAAACAAGAATTTGTACCTTTGGGAAGTCCTAACTGATCAGATTCAAGTGATCTTTCTGTCATTTTGCATCACTCGATATTTTGCTATGATTTAATGTTACACCCCAATTTCAGTGCTGCATCTTTGTGTTATTGTCCGTTCTGTTCCAGACATTTTATTTCATTTCATTTCTGCTGGTGGTGGTTTACGCGTGGAAGTCGAAAAGCGCAATCCAAGGGTGGAGAGCGAGACCCACAGAGGACGAGGGTGGACAGGTGAGGCGTCCACTGCGTTTGTAGATTTTAATTTGTACAAAAACAGTCAAGAGTAATTCATTCATTTATTTCTCCCCATCTGTCTGCTTTACAGAGTCTGTGTAGAAGGAAAATAGTCGCTATACCTGTGTATGCCATTGTGTGGTGAGTTTAACCGTGTCTTTTGAAATACTTGAATTACCTTCTCCCTGGTGTGCATAATTTAATTCTGTCTTGGTTTGTCTAATATCGCAGGTTGATCCCCATTGCAATATACTTGGCATATGTGCTCACGCCCTTCATAAACATTACTTCGTTGATTCCAGCCACTGACAGTTCATCGGACATGATCGCCCGCAATGACAGCAAATACTGCACCAGGTGAGCACATGACATGATTAACTTCCTTAAAAGTTTTTGTTTTCAAAGAAGTTACAGAAGTTACAGAAGTGAAATAGGTCTGTACCCCTGTGTTTCTGACCTTTTTGATTTTTCTTTTTTCTCAGTTGTATTTTGTTCTTGCATGTCTGGAGGGATTCCTGCTCTGATCCTGTGAGTGTAAAACTGACTATAAACTTGCATTTAAGACTTTTGTTGTACACATTCATTTTAATTAGCAGCCTTTTATTTCACAGAATGTGCTTTATTATTATTTCATTTTTGATTGGTATTATTGCATATTGTATTTATTACAATATGCATTTTGTTATAGTTGATCCTTTAAAGAAATGCAAGGCAGCTTCAACTAATAAGCAATGTGCGTCTCTTCTTCCCAGGAGATAATCCATGACATTTTCATCAGAGTTTTTCTTTTCCTCATTGTGATCCCAGTGCTGTTGTCTTGCTCTGTAAGTCATAAGCAACCCCATTATTTTCAAAGCAATTTGGACATTTGTAGTTTGCATATTTACATTTTTAAACATATAGTTCTGGTTTATAATTTTACATATAATATACACAAGTGTGTAAGCAGACTGTAATCATTTCTGTTTTCTTGTTTCAGGTCATTTACTATAAAGTTGGTAAATGGTATGAAAGACATGAGCAGGAGGTGCTTTTTCCTGTGGAGGGAGATGGACGTTCAAGAAGGAGATTCAAAAAAGTGTTTTCCACAGCAAGAAATATGGTGATGGTCATCTTATTCTGCTGGACACCAGGTACACACACACACACACACACACACACACACACACACATATTTAAAGCTAATGTAATACATTTCAACAACTTTAAACCCACATCAGACTGATGTCTTGTGTTTCTTCCTGCTGTAGCTCTTGTCCTCATTCTGCTGTCGACCCTTATGATCTGGACAAATGTTGAACAACACAGCCTGTTTGGTGTTTATATGATACAGGTGAGTTTCTGACAACAAACAAGACTGGATTTCAAATGAGAAAATTCAAATTTCATCTGATGCCTGAGTTGCAGGTTACTGAATTGTTTTTGTTTATTTCAGGCTGCCTGTGTGTCTCTGCAAGGCTTCCTGAACAGTATGGTCTATGCCTGGAGACGACCCAACTTTACGGAAGCCATTCTTGGGGAGAATACACCCCTGGTGGCACACAACCGCCTAGCCTTCTTTGATGAATCACTGAGGAACTTGTCTTGATCATTGACTCTAAACACGCTGAGAGACACTGTCCTGGTATGGGCCGAGAAAAACTGATTGCATGCTTGCACACTTCACAACTGCATGACAGTTGAAAAAGACTGATACATAAAAGGTTCTCATTTGCGGACTAACGCTGAAAAGAAAAAGATCAATGAAACACAAAGACTCTTTAAACAAAGTCATATTAATATATTGTAGCATATTTTTTACTATAAATGAAGACAAAAAGACTTTGGAATAAATTGTTAAATTGTGTTGTATTTATGTGCTATTAAGGTAGTTTTACTAAGATTTAAAAGATGCCATATATAATTATGGAATTATCACAGTTTCTATTTTATTATGTTTTGCCACATATATTTATATTGTTTGTTTTGAACAATTGTTTTATTATTGGCTTGTCATGTCAGCTTGTCTCTCAGAATTCTGGAAAGAAGAAGAATGATGGAAAACCTGTCAGGGTTGCATGCTTTGCAATCATCGTTGTGTCATTTCAGAAGCACGTGTCACCCACGACAACATTAAGTTCAGTGTCAGGAGCATTTATTATGTGTTGGAACAGTGAGGGAGGCTGAGTTGTTGCAGACGAGAAAAACAATCACAACTGTTAACATATCTCATAAAAAAATCATGTGAAAAAGTATGTGGTAAGTGAGTTCACACCAGGCATATCATACATACATATTCAGTACACGCTCATGTTATAAGATCCTAAAAGCCACAGTGATGTTGAAGCGTTTGTCTGTCTCTGAGTTCCTTGGCTGAAGGTCATACAGTCACCTACATGGGAGTGATGCATACAATAAAACACAGGGTTTATACTAAACGTCAGGTTTGTAACTATCCGACACTTGCACCGTTGATTCAAACAGGAATAACACAGTGAGAGTTGAGATATGTCTGTCAGAAATAGGTTTTGTTCTGTTCTGCAGAGCTGTGTTTGTCTCCACTGTGTTCACTGTGGCTTCACTTGAGGAAGTAATAACAAACACCTTTGTATGATGTTAAGTTGATCTGTTATCACAGATCTAAATTGCTGAGTCATTTTACTGTAATAAAAAGCCATGCAGGCTTTATCATCCTCACCTGTTGACTTAATTTTTATTTCCTTGAAGCAATGCATTATCTGGTGTGTCCCAGTTACCGTCTATTCAAGGATAACAAGGGACAATAATGACTCTGTACCACAGTGTTACTGAAAAAGCAGCTATACTCAGCAAATACAGAGTATCTGGAAAAGACAGATTTGATCAATCTTGTTTCTTCCACTGCCATGATGAGTGTCTCATTTACACTATTTAACAATAACAAGAGCACAACATTTCGAGCCCTGCTTGGCTCCTCATCAGGTACAGCGGCATCAGACGAAGCACCTGGGCAAAAAAAGATATGCATGTTTTACACACAGAGAGCAAAGCTTTAATTGTTGTATTGTTTATTCTTGAGCATATCAGACTATACTTAAAGGTCAGGCACCAAGTGCATGACGGCATAAACAGCACCCACACTGGAGCGACAAGTCTGCATGTTCGTGTGTTTGTCTGTACGCATAGCTGCTCCATTAATTATTTCCCCAGTGACTTTTCTGAATATGATGAATGAACCCCACATATTTGCTGACTAAACTGCCAGGCTGTGGCTTAGAAATGACTTTCTGGTTTTCTAAACGCGTTCTGTCCTCCGGCTCCAAGGTTATCTAAGTAGTTTGGCACACTGAACACAAAGCTGTGCCTGCGTGAGAAAAGTTGAAATAATACCTATGTTTGAGGGAATTAAAACAAAAACACTTTGTTTTCTGGTAAGCGTACATGAACAATTCTTGCACATATGCACACTTCTCATTGAATTGATGATTCTCATCGACATCATTGGGATACAACATGTTGAAAGTAGTCTATCACAGCCATCTGTTAAAGGTCCATCCTTATCATGATGAGAATCAACAACTTGTTGGGTTTTCTGCCTGTTCTACAAGTTAACACCTGCTAACCCATTAGTCATTTTCAGTGCCCACAGCCAAGAGTTATCTGGTGTTTAAAGGTGAAGCCAGTGATGGTGGTTATATAATCTTACTTTCTTAGGGAACTTCCAATCAGCCTTCCTGTGTGACACACCTTTTTCTAATCAACACACGGCTCCCCACTGCTTAACTGCTGAGGGTCATTTTATATGTGCTGTTAAAACGGACTATATCAAAGGCAAGATCAAACGTTTCCTAAGCCAATGGTGCAGAAATGTAGATATTTATTCTTTAATACAGATGATATAAGGTTAAAGAAAAACTGAGAGATGATTTTTTCCATCGTTTGCTTCAAACATAATCACACTTCCTCTTAAAACATTCACGCAGAACTTAAACACTGATTGAAAACATATTCAAACAAAATCTATTTGCTTTACAGTATTGTGTATTTAACAAAATACACTGATAACATAAACAATAGACAGCATTATCACCGGACTTCACTTTTACCCTGGTCACCAATATGCTAACATTTCAGCTGTTTCAGTGTCTGAGCGGATCCTGCAGTGCTGGAGTGTCTTGAATTTCTAAAAACTCCTGTAGCACTGCTCTGTGACAGACCCAGACTCTGTGATTCCCAACTTTGCTGAGAAGTCAAGGATTATTTCTTTATAATTATTATTGTAAAGAATGAGACTCTGTGGTGTTGAATGACACCCAGTCTCCTCTCTTTTGTAAATGTGCAGAGTTCTGACCCAAAATCGTGGCACTGATTGAAAAGTTGTTGCCGTGCCAACTTTCTTTTCAGAAGTCCATGGACAAGGATCTTTGCTGGGCCATTTCATAGTTCCCTCTTCGGCTTCCTGATCTGCGTACATACACATCATACCTTCCATCTTCCTCCTCCTCTTCGTCCTCTTCCATCACTCTATCCTGCCGCCCCAATGCTCTATCCCCCATACCATGATGGCCCTGTATTCGGCCTGGTTTCATGCTAGGCCAGCTCTTCTTCCGCAGACTGCTGTTCAACTCCCTGAAGGGAGGCAAGGTGCTCTGGATGTCCCCTCTGAAAGGGGGAAGCTCCATGGATCCCCTGCCCATGCTATGGGCACCTTGACTGGCTTTGACGGAGTTGACAGAAGCCTGGGAGCCACAGTGGTGTTCGTGAACGCAGCGTGAGCCTGACGAGGATCTCCTGAGCGCCTGCAGGGACTGGAGTTCCTCTGATAACTCCCCAAGGTCCCCAGACATCTCCTAAAAAGGATAATGTTAACCTTTGCAATTTTAAGAGAGAATCACCAGGTACAGCTAATTATGTATCAAAGTAATCAAACTAACCTTGTCTCTGAGAGTAAAGAGTTCATAATGTGGAGGGTCAAACACCTCCTGGAAGTCGCCCCGCTGGAACAGGTTATTCTTACGTACCAACACCTTCAAATTATGATTGAACACACTTATAAATTAACTATTTATACTCCAATATTATGTGGTGTGATACTTTATAATTTCAGTGTCTTAATTACCTTTTTTCGTGGCTGTTTGACTTGCACCAGGATGGAGATGATGAGGAGCAGAAGTACCACTCCCGTAGACACGCAGATTACTGTCCCATGAGTTTTTGTGACATGGTGAAAAACACTTTTGCTCTTTTTCTCTGAATGATGGATATGAAGAGAGTGACAAAGAGAAATAAAATATGAGGGACACTTAGAGGTACTGAGAGTACATCAGGACAGTTAGTATCTTTGGTTGCCAGGAACAATTCAGAGCTAAAAGCCAGTTTCACTGATAAACAGCCAGTCTCAATCATTTGAGGTGCTTAAGAGCAACTAAAGACTAAACAGCCAAAAGGCCTTGAAGGTATTTTAGCTGGAATGATGTTAAAGATGATGAGATCGTTATTTTTATGCCAAGAGAAAATTTTGGGGGGGAATATTCTGTACTGTCCAACATTTACCAAGACGCACTGTTCTGTGGTATCAGGATGATAAATTACATAGAAGGATCTGCTGGGAGATTTGAGAAAAGGGGGGGGGGGGGGGGGGGGCACAAATTGTCAAGGCGCCGCAATTTGACACAAAACCG
>JAVQJD010028468.1:0-15870 GCA_036023655.1 Nannoperca australis | reverse complement strand
AAGCTAAAGTTTAGAGTTTGAAAGCAAAAGTTTAGAGTTTGAAAGCAAAAGTGGGGAAAGTTTCTCTCTCAAACCACTTTTTTGACTGTTTGATAATGGAACAAAATTATCTCCATACGAAACAAGCTGCAGCGAACACGAGGAATGTTTGAGTTACAGTCTGCACTGATTTGTGCGACAAGTGCCTTTTGACAAATGCTCCACCTGAGAGTGGTGTCGTAACCTCAGCCAGGTAATGAGCCTGTTGAAGACTTGTTGTCACCTGTCTGTGTTGTTACAGAAGGCTGAAAGGCAGTCCCACAGGAGGGAGCTAGGTGTGCGTGTTAGCATGGAACGACTAAGCAGTAATGATCTGCTGCTCTGTGGCTCCGGGGTGAACTGATGCTCCAAGACCGGAGGAGCGGCGTTAACATCCGGCTAATTAGCATGCTGCGAGAGCGCCCGGCGATGTGGGGAACCCATTCAGCCGGGGCGGGATTGTTCAACAGCACGGAAGCAAATAAGATGCATCACTTTCTTTCCTTCCTTCTTTCTTTTGTTTTTGCATGAAAACAGTTTGAGGTGACATTTTAGTTTTAGGTAAGAGAAGACGTTTTATTCCACCAGCGGAAATGAAAACAGGGATTTTGTGATATTTTGTGATAAATGGGCATTTATGAGGTTGTTGTATTTTTAAGAGTTTGGGCTGCAGTGTGTGTGTGTGTGTGTGTGTGTGTGTGTGTGTGTGTGCACCAAAAGAAGCAGGAAATACAGAGTGTGTGTCTATTTTGAACGAGGCAGTAATATATCAGAGGTAAATGAGGGAGGAACTGGAGCAAAGTTCATTACCCTTCTCTATTTGTGTGTGTGTGAGTGTGTGTGTGTGTGTGTGTGTGTGTGTGTGTGTGAGAGTGATCAAAGACAGAATGAATCGAGCTGTATATGAATTAATGATATCTGAGTCTGCAGCAAATCAGATTATTCATTGTCTATTGTCTGCATCTGTTAAAAGCATAATAAATATCATTACCTTTAATTTTGTCTTCTGTAAACTAAACAAAAAAGGTGAAGGTAAAGGCATTAATTTCACTGTGTGCATGTGTACTGTTGTGCTTGTTATCACCACTGTCTCACATTAAAGCATCTCTTTTGTTCATCGTGTATCACTGTGTTTTTAAAAATGTAGTTTTTTTATGTGTTAACCACAAAGAAAGAAAAGTAAACAATCACACCACAGTTTTTATCATATCTCGTGTTCTTTATCAGCTGATGAACAACTTCAGGAGGTGAGGTGAGATTTCTTTTGTCAACTGTTTCCAAGTTACAAAAATGAAATCTGACCCTCAGCCAGTTCCTGATTTGTGCATGTAAAGCAGTCGAGCTGAATGTCTTTCATTTCCCAAAGCTGTGACTAAGTCTCAACGCAGAAGACCAGAACAAAGTGCAAACCAGAGTCCAGTGCAACTTTACTGAACTATAAATCTGCCTCTGACAGTCAGTGACATGCACTGCTGTCAAAAGTGGAACAAATGTCATTACTGTTAGAAGTTAGAAACCTCTTTGCATTATTAAATTCCTTGAGTCAGAACTCAAAAGTCAAGTCCCGAGTAAGAAACGCTACGATAAAGTCTCCATCGCAGCCAGATGCCATGTAGAGGCTGCTGTAATCAATATAATAATAACACTAAGCTCCATCGTGGGCCTCACAGACCCAGTAAACAGCAGTACAACCGGCGTTGCTACCTGGGTTGGCGGCGTGCTCCAGGTGACCCAGGCTCGTCTGTTTGGTGATGCGGTAGATGAGCTCGGCCGGTTCGCTGTCCTGGTCGCTGGCCGACAGCTGCAGCGTGGTCAGCTTCTTCAGCGAGTTTTCATCCAGCACCAGGCCTTTGTTCACCACCACGGCCGGAGGAAGGCGGTCCTCTGGAGGAGAGAAGAAGGAGGTTAGTCTCAGCTGAAGAGGAGAGGAGAGGAGAGGAGAGGAGAGGAGAGGAGAGGAGAGGAGAGGACCCTCCAAGCAAAGAGTTATCACTTAAACCATGGGGCCTTTCCCGGGTTCATGAAAACAATTCGTCCAAAAGGAGATAAAAATATTAAGAGTCAATTTCTCATCCTGGTAAAAAATGAAAAAGATGGACTGAAGCAGTGGAGGGAGAAGGAGGGAAGATAAGAGGAGAAACTGGAGAAATGACACGACTACAAGCACAACACCAGAAAAGAGTAAGTCAGGTGACGGCACACAGACGTGGAGGAGATACAGGTTTGAGAGGTTTGGACAGACGGATTAGGAAAGATGGAGAGAAGGACAGGGAAGTAATCAGAGGGCAGTGTGGTGGGAAGAGATATGAACAGAGAGCTTCACTGTAGTCGCACCAGAGAGCGAGGGAACAGGATAAAAAGCGAGCCGGGGGAAGATATGAGCGAGTCAGGACGACGCTGTGAGGGACAGACAATCCTGCATCTGCAGCGGCTTGCAATGCAAACGGTTTGACCGAGTCTCCGGAGGGACGCAAGCAGCAAAAAGAAGGAGCGTCTGGGTGTGTTTTCAGCCGTCACAGGCGGCGAGAGAGAGAGCGGTGGACTACAGAACAACATGTGAAGACGGGAAACATGGGGAGAGAGAGGAGGACGACACGCACAGACACCGGCAGCAGCATGATGATCAGAGCTCAGGTCCTAACAGGTCCTGGAGACTTATACAGACCTGCACCGCATGGACCTGGCCTGCCGGGGTGTGTGTGTGTGTACATATAATATATTTATAAAGAATCTTTCCAGTAAGCAATGATCAGTGTTATCGGTACTGTTTACAGCATCACAAGCTGCACAGAGCAAAGACCTTCTCCTGCCTAACAATAAAAACACGATTCAGCTTCGAGAGAGTGAACCCTGAAAATAAAGTTTGTTTACTTGCTGCTTCATTTAAACTTGTGGTCAAGTATCAAACTAAAGAGATTCAGCAGCACAATATAAGTTAACCTATCCTCCCTTTTAGCATCATTCTGCCTAAAAGTCTACTCTCATCGTCCATGTGTCTGTGACACGGTGTCACTGCAACATGATGTCAGAGAATAATAAACTGCATGCACGATCATGTGAGTGCGTGTCTGGTTGCTATCTTCTTGTGTGATGTTGAAACCACACGAAGGCGTAACTCTTCTCTCAGAGAACAGAGGGAGGAAGAGGAAGCCCTACCGAGCACGCTGATGAAGAAGGACTGCTCGATCAGTTTGTTGCCCTCTGGATCCACCAGGTTGAACTTGAACAACAGGCTGCCTCCCTTCTCCCCTTTCTCATGGCTGTACTGCAGCAGGCCTGCAAGACAGGGACAAGCGCTCGCTGTTAGCCGCTCCGTGCGTTACGTTAACTGCTGGGAAATAAAGCAGTTACAGACTTTTTAAAGCACAATTATTGTAAACTTGACCCTGAAAGAGAGCGTCTGCAGCTCTGAACTCCTCAAACAGCCAAAGACAAAAACGTCCTCAGATAACAACTGTGTTTGTGGGAAATGTGGTTTTAAATTTGAGATAAATGGATAAAGAGAAGCAAGGCTATAACCAACACAGTCTTGTTTAGAACATATCAGATCGTTTGTCCACGTTTTGTTAGAAACGTCTCTGCGTGCAAACAGATACTTTGGACTCTGAACGAGGACCGCGGCGACAGACGGGCGGGGAAGAAACATTTTGGGGAAATCAGGGGCTAAACTGAGAATGCTGGGAAATTGTTTCTTGGCCATCAAGCTTTAGAATTTAAAGTTGTATTTTTATAACAAACATAAAAACAGAACTCTTTCCAACTATTGTTCTCGGGGATTGACGCAGAGACTTTTGCAGATCAGAGACGAGTAAGACGGCACCTTTGTTGACGTCCTCCTGGGTGAAGCTCTGGACGGGACCTTTAACAGAAACCTTCTCCACCCGGCTGCTCTTGCTGAGGTGGAGTTTGCCGGCCGGAGGGTCTTTGGTGAGGACGTAGCGGAGCTTCAGGCTGTCCGAGTCGATGTCGGTACCCTTCAGGTTCTGCTCCGTGATCTTCGACGAAGAGCCTGAAACAACAACAGCACTCAGTGTCTCCATCCCCCTCGGTCCTCCTCCTCCTCCTCTCACCCTGACCTCGACTTGTGTTCCTTGCTCTGTTGTTTTGGTGCATTTTGTTTCACATTTTATATTTCTGCTTGTTGAGTCTGTCTTTATATTTTCTACTTGCTGTTTATTGTTATGCACCAACACGTCAAGGCTGATTCCTTGGATGTGAAAAGCTGCTTGGTGATAAACTTCTTGATGAGTTTTGACGGTATTTAGTTTTGAATGAATGAAATCTGAATCTCTATCTCTTCTTTCCACCTTGTGTAAAACAAACGCACCCACTTGGAGCCAGTGAATTGTTATTATGTATTCATTATATCCTCAAGGACTTGAATACTTCACTCTGAACACACAGCAGCACTGATGCTAACGTGAGCCTCTCACCTGCCGGGAGCTGCAGGCCTCTGTTCACCGTCATCCTGGGTCCTTCGCTCCTCCTGACGTCCATGGTGAACTCCAGGCGGCCCGTGTGCGTGTAGATGCCATCGGTGAGGGTGAAGCCCATTTCGTCCACCCCCCCGCTGACGGTTTCAGGCGTGTAGACCAGCAACTGGTCCAGGACGTCCTGGTAGGTGAAGGTGGAGCCCTGTGTGAGGACCCGACCGTTCTCCAGCGGCTGAGAGTAGAACTGCCGTCTGCGGACTTTGCCTGAGGGGATAATAGATTAATGAACTGCTGATTTGAAGTGGATACAGGTAGGCGTGCGTGTGCGTGCGTGCGTGTGTGTCAAACGGAGGACGTCTGAGTTTTTCATGCAGGACATGAAAGACAAAAAAGGTCTTTGTAGAAACTAATGAGACTTTTTAGATTCCACTAAACTACACCGCTTCTTAAATCAAAGCCCAGGTTTCAACGGGATTTGAGGCTAAATTCTGCAGCATAATGAGAGGACACACACACACACACACACACACACTCTCTCTCTCTCTCCTTTCCCTCCAATGCATACACATTTTCTTTGCAGTCTAATGTTTCTGCAGCTTCATATATCTGAGGCTGGTAGTGAACCGATATAAAACCAGAGCTGCATCTAACTAATTATTTTCATTTTCGATGAAAGAATGAATCGTTTCATCTATAAAATATTTCCCAGAGCCCGAAGTGACGCCTTCAAACTGCTTCTTTTGTCCGACCAACGGTCCAAAACCCCCAAATGACAAAGAAAAGCAGCAAATCCTCACATTTAAGAACCAGAAAATAAAATTTTTGCTTGAATTCATTAATTTTTTTCCTGATTAATTGATTTGCAATTAATTTTCGTTTGATCGACTAATTGCAGCTTTATATAAAACAGATGACAATATACTCCCCGATATTTCTGTTTTGGGGTATTTTCTGCCTTTGTTAGATGATGACAGTGAGATAACACATTAACCCCTCGCTCACTGCTCTGACCTCTGAACACATGCAGACACGAGCAGGAACTTTACTTTAAATAAAAACTGAAGTAATACTGATTCTGATACTGTTCGTTACTCAATAAAACAGAGAGATGTGAAATCCTAAACAGCAGTTCTAAAATAAAGATTCCTTAAATGTTGTTATTAAAGAATGACCTCAAATCAATCTTTAGCATCACCGCACTGACCTTTCTTGTCACTTACTGGCCTGCATACAGTTTGCACTAATACCAATATATAATGTGTGTGTGTGTGTGTGTGTGTGTTTGTGTGTGTGATGAGCTAAAAAGTTATTTTACTACATTATATGAAGTGCTTACAAACTGTAAAACACTGCATCATTCAGTGTTTGTGCTTCGTGTTGACATGAAATACAGCGTATATACTGCAGAACGTACAGCGTCTCCACCGCTATTAGATTTATTTATTTTCAGTATCTAATAGCCGAGTAATCATTTATTAAAAAAGTGAACTCCAGGACTTCATTTTAGTGTTCGGCGTCTTCCGCTGACACCAAACAAGTAACTCTGGGTGTGAGTGTGGAGGGCTGCAGCATCCTGGCGTCTTTATTACGCAGGGAAGCGCTCTGATAAATCTGTGTGTTTGTGTGTGTGTGAGCTATGAGGACAGTGGAGAGGCGGCCTGTTAGAAAGACGAGCTGCCCGGGACTCATCGTCCTGCACGAAATCACTCCTCTGCTGCCCTGCGTGTCCCGTCAGCCCTGCACGCCGCTGGTTTTATGGCGGTGGTACACTCGGTTTCACCGGCAGCTTTATGGTGCTTTTACAGGGGAGGGGAAGTGGGTGGAGGAGGGGTGGGAGGGGTGGATAGATTAGAGAACCGGCTTTTTGAGCGTTGTCATCAGAAATCTAATTTTAAAAAACCATAGGATGAGTTTAAAATCAAAACCCTCTGAGCAAATGTTGCTTCAAAGATGTTTCGGTGTGTTTTTTCCGTCTCTGCCTCAGTTTAATAAAAGTACTGAACTGATCACGTTGATTATACGCACCATAATGTTTTATTAAGACATTAACAGTTGTATTTTGGGCAGGACACAAGCCAATTAAGTCGAAATCAAAACACAACACTCCTCAGTGTTTGTGCAGCTTTATAAGAGTAAAATTCAAGCACTTTTTAAGCACTTTCAAGGTAGTTAAAACTAAAATGTCCAGACTGTCAAAGCCTTTAATTAAAACACGACACTCCTCAGTGTTCATACAGCTTTTTAAGAGTATAATTGAAGCACGTTTTAATGGTGACACACCAGCTTATGTTGAGTATATTCAAATGTAAGCATATTCTTGTCCTAACCTTGAAAACATGAAGCATTTTGCAAACTTTCAAGGACCTGGTTCGAACCCTGTACACTCAACACAAAGTGAAACCATTAAAAAGTGACAGCAGCCAGAAAAAGCTGATTTGAGTCTGTGTCGGCAAGTGTGTGAGTGACGGCTGCAGTCAGAGTGCTTTGTTTGTCTTCCATTAAACTGTTTGGGTGTCGCAAGTGAGAGTAATGTGTTTACGAGTCTCTGTGTGTGTGTGTGTGTGTCTGATAGTACACGTGTGTGTGTATCCTGTTATTTGACTGCTGTGATATTTGTCTTCTCTTGTTGAAAAAGAGACTTTGGATCAATGCAACAGAGGACGTCTTCCTTCATGCATTAAACTCGCGCTGCAGCCACAGTGTTTGTTGACAGATGGACCTAAAGTTGAAGTTTTAGATTCATCCAGGAAGTGGAGTTAAAGTGGAGCTCAGAGTCCAGTGAAAGGTCGCGACGCCTGGCTAAAAACGACTGCAGCCTCACACACAGCAGCCCTGGAATAAATCACGCTTTCAATGTTCAGCTGATTTAATCTCATGGTCATTTCAAAGGCTGTGCAGCTGCTGAATCGTACAGCGTTACACCGAGAGCTGAGAGCACATATATGTAGTGAGAGTAGAGGAAACACAAGTCTTCTTGCAGGGTTGTTGCTGCACTCAGGCTGGAGCCAGGCAGACCTGAGAGTGTGTGTGTGTGTGTGTGTGTGTGTGTGTGCGTGCTCACCGTAGGAAGGCTTCCTGATGATGGTGAAGAGGATCTCGTTCTCAGGCGTGTCCTGGTCGTGGACGCTGAGAGACGAGTTGGTGATGACGACTCCGGAGTTTTCCTCCACGTGGATGCTGCTGACCGACACCACCGGCTCTCTGTCCTCTTTACTCTGCTGAGGGCGGGAAAACACGCCGTGACAAGCAACCACGAGCACAAATATTCAATATTTGTGTGTGTGTGTGTGTGTGTGGGGGGGACTCAAGGTCCTTATTTCTTTTGTTTGCTTCTTTTTCTTGTGTGTATTTCGCATATTAAAAGAACTCATAAATAAATAAATAAAATAAACATATATATATAAAAATAAAAAAAAGCATTTTCTGTGTTTTGGTATATGAATAGAAACAAATAAAAATAATATGGCAGTGAGATGACGACCTGCATTTAGGTTTGTCTATAAAATCCCTCTCTATGTATCACTCTCATTCCTTTATTCTAATAAACACACACTCTTTACAACCACGTCTACACACACACACATCCATTTACAAAGACTGACTGTACACACACACACACACACACACACACACACACACACACTTAGCAGCTCACTGACAGCCTCATCAATTCCACTCAAGACATGAAACAGGTTTAAGTGATGGATTTGGACGGAGTGGATTTTATTTTTCACGTGCAGATGGAGCAAAGTGGTGTAAAAGAGCCGGCCCATGTTTCAGTCGGTGACGGAGCGTGCAGCTGTGAAGTGCCACTCTCATCTCTCTCTCCGTCAGCACCACCCAAACTCAAACACTGATGCTGCAGGAGAGCGATTTCAGGAGTGACACATGAAAACCAATTTAAACACAAGGAATTAACTTCAAGATCCTTTGTCGAGTTCTTTTGAAGACCAGAAATGATCAGCAGAGATGGTAAATCTAATTTCCACAATACAGTCGAGGAAATTAACATATTTTTAATTCATTTAAACTTTGAAGGCTTACTGTTTGCTTTTCTAACTGTTACCAACAAGACATTTCTCCAGAGTGCAGACCTCCACCTACATATCTGTTATTTTCACTGGGATTCAACAACTATTAATACCATGAATTATTTATGGGACAGGAGGAGGATCATGGTGATAATTGGGAAAAGTCATGAAATGTCATGAAATGAAGGGTTTTCTTCCCGTTAGAAGTACGAACGTACACAGAAAATGTGTCTGTGTGACTCGACAGCAGAGGTGGATATAAAACGTAAAGTTTGGCCTGGTGGTTGTGCTGCAAATCAAACTTATATATGCTATAGGTTTAAATATGTATTACAGGAAACTACCATGAAGACGATATTTGGATACTGAGCTACAAGTGTGACACGACCTCACGCCTTGTTGTCCAGAAACACGGCTGCTCAGAGATTAAAGAAGTTACCTGGATGTCAATTTCGATGTTGAAAGCCTCCGTCTGGCTGTGTCCATCGCTGATGTAGAAGCTGAAGACGTCCTGCTTGTCCTGAGCTTCGTGCCGACTGTCCTGGACGTAGAAGATGTAGTCGGACGTCAGGTCCTCCACAGAGAAAGGCACATCAGGGGTGACGACCCACGAGCCGCCGACGGAGCCTCCTGGTGGACGGGATGACATTACAGATACGATCTCCATCAGCCAATCACAATGCTGCTGGACACCCCCCCCCCTACTTTTATTACCAAGTAGGTTTTCACATACAAGGAATTTGTTTTGGTGCACACAAGGTCACAAATATATTTGCAGATATTTAAATAAAACCACTCAATACGTCTTCAGCTGTGGCTTCACATTGTTGTAGCCACATTTAACAAACTGTACAACACAAGACTCCTCTGCCTCTCAGGCGTCACTTACAACATCTGGCAAGACCTGTCCTAAACAGCTTCTTTATTCCACTTTAGTCTCAATCGTCTGGCAGTTTGTGTGCAGGCTGGCTGCACCAACAGACTCTTACAGTTCACTACAATTCCCCTCCGAAGCGATCCGGCTGTAGCGACACAAACTGGCACTCGTGGCATCGAGGGAGAGTCGCAGTGAACGCACAAAACCGACCCTGAGATCTGAAGTTTGAGACAAAGTGAGAGTGTCTTCGTCATGCAAGATGGATGACTCCCTGCCTGCATGGTGTACTTGTGATGTGTGTGTGTGTGTGTGTGTGTGTGTTTCAGGCACAACAGCAAATCACATCACATCTCCATCACAAGGCGAGGGAAGGGAGTCTCTTATCTGAGCGGAAAAGCTTCGCAGAATCCTAATCAGGACGGGAAATCACCTGCAGCCACCAGAGAACAGAAAACTAGTCGTTCTGGGACGTGAAGCGCAGACACGTTGGGTTAAGCAGACAGGGAGCATGATGTAATATTTATCCAGTAATAAAATATAATCCAAAATCTTATTGTCACGTCTTTCTTTGTGTGTTACTGGAGTAAACATTTACATTTCCACATTGTATTTTCTACTGGGTGACCATATTAAAAGCTGTTTGACCTTTAATTTTCAAAGGGAATTCAAATTTCTAAATGAAAATGCAACATAAACAATGTGACCTCGTTTTCATTTTCAAGTTATGCGCTGAAACTTAATTTGGCGATTTAAAAATAAACTTTTACTGAATTTGAATGTAGTCCACTACAGGCTTCCATACCACAGCTACGGTCAGCTGTCGCTTGTTCTCTGAAAAGTGTCTCTAAGTTTAGAAGGTGTTGTATGTTGTATAGCTTGTAATTGTAGACATATAAATACATTGAATCAGACTTATCCTGAGCAGAAACATCAGTATGTGAATATGCACAAGATGTCTCACTCTGGACTAAAGTAACGGGCTGATAGATGGACCAGCTAACTCCGCTAACCTCAGTCTGGCTTATTATATTATGTAAACGTGCAGAGATATAAGTGTATGCATGTTTTAAAAGCTTCTGCACCAGCTATTATATTTAAAATGCACAATACAGATAATGGCTGGAATGCGTGTCGGCCTATTTCTGTGCTAACCACACAAATAAAGATGCTAATGTTTCGTTGATTAGCATATAAATACAACGTATGTATGTGGGTGTGTGTTCCACTCTGTGTTTTTGTGTGTATGTTTGTGTGTAATCATGCAAATGCAGAACGCCAACATGTGGCTGAATGCCTTTTGTGTGTCGGTGCGTCTGCACACCAACACAAAACGCGTGCACGTTGGTTTGGTGGAGGAACAGAGCCGACACGCTGACAGTGACACCGGCCGGCCTCGCCTGCGCCCCGGTGTCAGCTCACGCCACCGACTGACTGCTGAATACCAACGACTCCTGCAGCCTCAAGGACAGTGGAGAGAGACGACCGGTGCCAGCTGCTCATCAACAGCAGCATGCATGCTTATCCTCCATTACATCTGCAGAGAACCCTTTCTCGCATGTAATATGGCAGAGCCTAATTTGGATTATTATGGCTTCACATCCAGTATTAAAAATGAAAAGTGCTGCTTTACATATCAACTCATGTTGCTAGAAACGCATCCAGTGGTTTTCTTAATGTGGTTTCATGATATTTCACTTTCATTCTTGACCTTGTGAACTGTAGTTTGACAAAAAACAAACACTAAATGGTCTTAAAGTGATTTAAAATGATTTGATTAAATCTGTTATCATGATGCGCTGGTGTTATACACATTACATGTATCACTCTCTCATGTTGTCGGTTGTTTTTGCTGTTCTGCAGTTGGTTCAGTCGTTGTGACGTGACCTGGAAGTTTAATGCTGTTTATGATTTGTATATATGTATATTTAGTATTAAACTTCCACAAAGTTGGGAGACTCATAAGAGAAAGATCTGACAACTGATCTGAAAGCTGAGGCTTTAAAGATGCTGAGTTTTAGTCTCATGTGTTCATCGTACCTCAGACATGTGCATGTAGCCCATGGTTGACTTTACTGTATCCTGCATGACTTTACTGTACGGAGCGCGTGCTTTATTTTGCTGCATCGAAGGGTTTCACACGATGTTCGATACGTTTCCCCCAACAGGGTATCAGTTCCTTTTCAGCTCATCTCACCTTCTTTCATTTTGTTCCCAACAGTTCCTCTCGGGGACTGAACAAAGTACAGCGTGCAGGCTGAGCAAGCGTGCAGTCAGAATTGGGACTACAACAATGGCCCCATCTGCAGCCGGCTACCTGGCAGCGCTAATCCATGACATAATGAAGCTGTGGCAGATGGCAGCGGCCCCGCGGGGAGTTCAAGCAGCGTTGTGTGCATATGAGTGTGACATAAATAGAACGAGGGAACGATTCAGAGTAACGCAGGTGTGACTGTGTACGTAGCACTGTGTTCTACAACGTGCACACGCTCCATCAGGTCTAAACCTCACGATATTAATAACACACACACACACACACACACACACACACCTCACCTCTCCCTGTGTTTTCGATGAAGCCGTATTTCGGAGGACTGACGAGCCAAACCAGCAGGTCCTTCGTGGGCGTGTCCAGGTCCGACACTATGATGTGATTGGTGGACAGCTGCACTCGGCCGCCTTCCTGCACCTGAACAACAACATGCTAAAATAAGTCCTGTTGGCGCTGATGTTATTTCCTCTACACATCATTATTATGTTATCGGCAACGCTGCAGACGGGAGTGGGGTTGCTTTAGCTTAACAGAAGTAAAGGTTAGCCTCTAAATACTCAGATATTTGGATATTAAAACACCTGGTAGCAGACGTAGCGCTGCCCAGAGGCCAGGAAGCATTGCTATAGAGGTCCCCGACAAAAGCAGCCACACTGGATTCAATTCAAAGGTTCCTGTTCATGTTTCAATCATTTTAAGTCCCATTTCCACTCCAGCTTAGAGGGTATATGTGAGTCTGCACACTTTAACTTACCAAGGTTTTGGTACTGAGCCTGATCTGGGCACAGACCTCTGAGGTTTCATGTTGTGTGTTTCAGGAGGGGCAGTTCTGCAGCACTAATACAGGATCAATCGCTGAGGGAGGCTGTAGACTGAGCACCAGCGTAACCTTCATTAGGCCTGACAGCACATTTCCCCTCCTCCACCAGGTGCTCGACACAGCTGGAGAGAGGCTCTCGCTCATATTTCACATTTTTAACTGACAAAAGGAAAATAATGCAATAACGGAGGACAGGTTTGGGATATTTGATGAGCAGGTAGGAAAAGGGAAGTCCCCGTATTTACATGAGAAGATGAACAGTGTGTGTTTTGAGTGATTCTGTATCAAACACACAGTCCACTTTAATACGCTTTGCTTTTTCAAGATAAGAAAAGAAACCGTCTCCTTAAGCACGGAGATATTTCCTAACAGGGTTTGTCCCGCGCTGTCTGTGGGACAACATGTGACAGCGTGCGGCGCTTCATTTGTCTCGTTAATGACGGTTTTCTAAATACAGCAGCTGCTTCAAAAAAAAAAAACCTATAGGGTTTCAGTCTCTCATGAGCAGGCCGGGTAATGGAGAGGAAATAACAACGTGCAGTTTGTCTGTATAAGACTGTTTATGTACTGTAACATCCATAAAATAGTCATTTTACATATTAGGATCATCTTAGAATTGGGTCTGTGTGTGTGTGTGTGTGTGTGTGTACACTGTGTTTAAGTGGGTGGCTACCTTGATGCCGCTGTGGACTTTGACCACTGGCGGCTGACGGGGCGTGGAGGTGATGGTGATGGTGCACATCTGGTTGTCGAGGCGGTTGTTGTCTCCGTCGTAGACTGTAAAGTGGAAGATGTCGGTGACCGGCTGGCTGCCCGTCTCCAGGGAAGTGATGTACCTGTAGAAGGACACACTGGTTAGATTGAATGTTGTCCTTTTCCTTTCTATGGACCCTCTCGTGAGTTTAAATGGATAAATTGATAAATGTACCGCATGCTGTTTAATAACTCCTTTGTGTGATATGATAATTATCACACATTACACATAAACCTGTGTTTGTGTGTAGTCCTGGGGAGATGGAGGACTTTATAGACAGAAGCTTTGCGTTAGTCCTCCCACAGCGATACGGCTGATAATCTCTGCACAGCACTAATAAAAATGAAATCCATACTGGTCTAATCTCCTCTAATCCCGTTTAATTCTCACAAAACAATTCCCGGCTTGTACGAGCCGACGCCACAGCGCCACATCGTCCTGCATCGTCCTGCATCGTGGAAATGAAACAGACAGCATCTGAATATGCATATTTCATCTTAGGGGGGCCTCAGCAGCTCTTGCAGGTTATATCAGAGTGACGCTAATTGGCTGTGCTTATGCCAACAGGCTGAGTCCTTCAACAAATGGGGGGGGGGGGGGGCAACTCAATTATTTCCTGTTAATTGGTTTGTTTTCTGACCGGGTTTTGGTAGCGGTAATGTTTGTAGAGCTCTTGTCTCGTGGGAAGAAACATTCGATTGATGGAACACAAAACGTCTCCGCAGGCTATTAGCGCTTCCTCTTGAGGGGAAAATGATTCACAAGAACTGATGGTGACTACGACCGCAGCGTGAAGAACCCTCCAAGCCTTTTTATCTCTCACGGAGAGGCATCAACACCAGACTGTTCTTTTAAAACAGCTGCTTTACTGAAGGCTCGCAAATCCACCACGTCACTCTCGTCCTGCAAAAACCCCTCGTTTTCATGTGTGGTATCGTGAAAACCGGCTGGATGAACTGCAGCTGCAGGTCACGGGATATTACTACTCACAGTTCCTAAAAGTTGTCATCACGAGGGAGCTGTTGAAGCTGATGACCTGGAAAGGTGCTAATTCACTCTCTTCTCTCTCGCATGGACCCCCATGAACATTTACTGCTTTTACAACGACGGCTTCAGGAAACGACTTCGGCGTTCTCCAAAGTCATTCTGGTGATTAGCTGCAGGTTTTTTATAAAGATATTCCGGTTTTATAAGCCTCTGAAGTAGCATTTAAACCATCACAGGAAACTAAAACCCCGTACTGTAACTAAGGGTTTTCTTCCGGCGCTTTTCATTGCAACTTTTAGAGACTCTTTGCCTTTGAAGATAAGTTAAACACTTCCAAATCACACTTGGAAGCATTTCTCTGGTATGTTATTCGATACACTCAAAGATGTGAACATGAAGTGCCAAGAAAAGTCCGAAAAGACCAACACATCCGTTGATCTTTGCTAGCAGTTTATATTTGATGTCTTAAACCTCTAACGCTGGTTCACCAGCACCGACCTGATCCTGTGCTTGCTGATGTCCTCCATGGTGAAGGAGGAGTACTCCCTCAGCTCCTGGTGCTCCTGCTGGGACTGGCTCCGGGTCAGGATGCCGTACATCGGCACCGACACCAAGTGGATCTGGATCTGGTCGTCTGGGGACGTGTTGTCCTGCATGGGGCAAAACACGGCAACTGTGGGACGGATTCTGCATAAAGAGTCCGGCTTTCTGAAAACACTCTGATCCCAAATTCATCTCAGCAGCAAAACCAGCGTCAGAGCAGATACTCGAAGGGGGCAGCAACTTTATCTTATTCAACTTTATCCCTGTGTTTTGTTTTGTTTTGTTTTGGTCTTTTTTATCAGTTTGATCGAGTTTTTATTTCACTTTATTATTATTATAGCTTTTAAATCTATTTTGTTTTCTCGCATGCATTGGTCTCAAATTCTTAACCCTCCTGTTATGTTCATTTGTGAGGAACAGCAATGATGTTTCATGTTTAATTATCCAAAAGAGGTCAGAAACCCAAAAAATCCTAACAAGCATTGTTACTATTTCATTAGTTTCAAGAAGTTTCATACTGAAAAAATACTTTTAACTATTTTTCCTAGATTTTCAAACTTTGAAATGGGTCAATTTGACCCGTAACATAACAGGAGGGTTAAATAGTATTCTGTTGTTGTGTTTACAACCTATTAGCACTATAAACTGCACTAACCTGTATGAAGTTGAATTAAGTGATTGAGTTTAGATTAGACCAGTTTTCAGCTGACGGTAGACAAGAACTGCCACCTTATATCTTTGTATCTTTGTATCTTATATCTTTCCTTGTCAAAGAGAGCTAATGTCTCATGCTAATCTGTCTTCCCCTGGGAAAGGAACCAGCGTGCTACCTGCCTCTGATACAGAGTCTAACGTTCACTCACAGTGTACGCCAGGTGCGAGCGTCTGACCACAGTGCTGCTTTTCTCGCCCACTTCCAGCGACAGCGTGGCGGCCGGGTCGCCGCGCGGCCCGTCGTCCCCGGCGCCCAGCACCACCACCTGCACCGCCGTGGTTGCCATGGAGATGCCGTCCGAGACGGAGAAGGTGATGGCGTCGTCCCGGGTGGAGAGGCCGGAGTGTCGGTAGAGCAGCACGTTGCGGGTGACGTCGCTGAACGTGAAGATGTCGCCTGGCGGGGGGGGGGGGGGGGGGGGGG
>JAVQJD010028456.1:0-19325 GCA_036023655.1 Nannoperca australis | reverse complement strand
AGCATGATAGGTATGTATTGGTTTGAGTTTGCATAAATAATTTCTACAATATGTACTGTTTGATATACTTTATAATGTTAATTTTGTTTCTTACCGGTGCTGAGGGGATCTGCTGGCGTTACCTGGTCAAACACTGCCCAAAAGAGGTGAACCAGGGAGAGGCCATCTTAAATACCAACTGGCCTAAATCGGACTGTACCAAGGGTCTGTCACTGGAGGGGGAGGGCGGTGAAAATGTCATACTTTGTTGGTTTCTAAGTTCTTTAAATTGTTAGTCTTTGGTTCTTTATATGGTTTATTAGGTATATATGGTTTAAGTTAGTAGAAGGCCAGTCTGTTTGTGTGTTATGAGTTAATTAGTATGTTCAGTAATTTCAGTTATCCATGTGTGTCTGTACTGGTTTGATCGCTCAGTATATATGTTTCCCTGTGTTTTGTTTGGGGGGCGGTTGATGGTTTGCTAGGTGAGGTTGGTTTATCTATTGTTTGCACAAGTTTGGTAAATTATGATTTTATTTAGTTGAATTCTTGTTTTGGGGCCCAGAACCATATTGGGAAAATGGCTTAGCTATAAATAAAAAAAAACACCTTTTGAGAAACTTTCTTCTGCATCCTGGTCTGACTGTTTGGTTCTCACAGTAACAGACAAGTATGACAGTGGCATTGATCTTCTGACCGAATCTCCAACAGAAAGCGAATACGCATTTTCTTTGGTTAAATAAAGCATTTGTCACAGATTAATTAACCATCAATAAAGCATTGGCTACAACTCGGTGACCTTGTTAAGTCCAAATAAACAGAAAAGCAAAAGATGATTTCAGAAAACTACACACAAGGCCACACTTTGATTAGGATTATGAAGAGGAGCACCTCACGCTCTGTATGAAGCATTGTCGTGTGTCTTTCTATCATCATAAGCCAGACAAATAAAACCTTTCCTGTCTGAAGAAGAAACCAATCCACAGCTGATTTGAAAAAAGAATGGGGCTCTGTTCCAAGATCCCTACACATGCGCCGCTTTGTCCTCATCCTTGCCCTCAATTCCCAAAGCAATCTAAAGTCAGTGGTTCTATTAAAACAATACTGCCTCATGCAAATTGCTACTGTCAAGCCCCTTGTTTTTTTGTTTTTTCATCCTTACTGCTGCTCTCCAATGCTTTAATGGAGATTGTGCCCACCAGACTTATGCAGTATCAGGCGGGATCAATGGTATCAATGAAACAATCAGACAATGATCGCCGGCACTTTCAGGCTGAAAAGAGCAATATGTGACATTGAATGGATGAGAACTTTATTGAGGGCTGCTGCCAACAAACCAGGTAATTATAAACAGGGCCAGCAAATCTAACCTGCACCTGTGCACCTTCCAGATCGCACAACTTTTTGGTACAGCAACATAGTAATCCAAATTGGCAGGTGGCAGCCTGTGCTATTGTCACATTTCAATAGCTGTGTTAATGGCCTGCCGTACACAGCATGTTAGTTACTACTCATCCCCGAACACAGAGCGGGAATTTAGAAAAAAAACGAAAAAAAACCTCTTAACATAACATTTATCTCGACTGTTTCATTAGCAACAGTTTAATTAAATGACTGATTTACATGCTGGGCACTGTTCAACTTATCCTCACATACATTAGTCATAAGGTGTTGCAGTGTGAGCAAGGGCACTTGCAGAGTACCCTGTTGAGTTCATTAGGACTGCCGTCTGCTCCGAGGAATATTCTTGTTTCTTCAGCTCAGACGATTGACTCGTCTGAAGTGTGCACTCTCTTGGTAATGAGGCCTTTGCTCTAGGTCTGTGGGTGGGTCTCAGTCAGCCATTCACGGGTTTAAAAAATAAAGTTAACTATTCGGTCTGAGAGAATAAATTGTTCAATCAAGGTCTCCAAGTCCAAAAAAACAACTTTCAACGATAACTCATAGTGCACTGAACTCCAGACCAATTTAATTTTATACACACTTTACAAGGTATTCCTCACAAGCACAACCTTTATGGTTTTTATGGTTTTTAACCCTAGACACTAAAGTATTTCCGACAAAAACTTGCATTAGGCACGCTTTGCCTGCCTAATGCAAGTTTTTGAATAATGCCATTGACCCTGTTGCCACGTTCATATCATAACTGAGATACTATAATTACCCATTTCCGACTTGTTAACATTGTGTCATCCAGGTCGTAATTTTGACTGGGATATTTCTGACTTGACAATACAAACGGGCCTGAAACAAATATGGATATGTCATGTCAGTCAAAGAAAAAGTTATTCTTAAATTTATGATGATTGTTAATACACAGCTTTTGTAAACCTCACATGACCAACTCTGCAATCACACAAGTCGTCTTGAATTGAACACTAACATGGGAATCTTTCCCATTTCTACCATCCATCCCATATGCATGCCAATGTTATAGTATACACTAATTGTATACAGTAAGAATTACACACACACTTTCATACTTCACTGTTTGCAGTCAGTATACAAGAAATCAATGTACTTTTCAGACTGTACTTACAGGTAGTGATTCAAGAAGTCAGTCAAACTGCAACCTTGGAAACGCCACTGTCATTAAACTTCACAGCATAATTATTTTGTTTTCAGAGATGTTCCTGAAAATGTTTCACCACATCCACAAGTTGTTTGAATGTTCTGCAGATGTGAGTAGCTTCTCCATTGTCTTAAAAGTGCATTGTGGGACTACAGGGTCCAACAGTGCACTTGCAAAAATTGCATGCATTTGTGCAACCTAAGCAAAACCTTCAGGCTCTCTGCTGCCTCGTATCACTCCGCTAAGCCCCTCCCACCAAACGCACAACTTGAACTAATGAGCCCGAACATCCGCGTGAAGGGATGTGTTGCTGCAGGCAAAGGAGGTATTGAAAATGTACCACAAGGTAGAATTTTCCACCATTAAATCAGGCTTTCACCATCTGAAGGGACGTGTATGTGCGTATGCATTTGTAGAACAGCCAATACAAATGCACCGTCTCTCTGTAATGTGATTGTGATTGTGTGACTGTGATTGACTAAAGTCTCCCGTCACAGGCTAGATTTTCTGAATACTGAAAACAGAGTCAAGAGGTGGGGCTGAAGTAGAGGTTTGCTCTCAGACCACTTGAATTACAATATGCTGCACGGTTATTATGGATTTCTTGGTCAATGGCGCCATAACAATACTGCCTACCCAATCTTTAAATATTAAATCGCAACACTGTATATTTCTAGTACTGTTCATTCATCATATACTGTAGGATATTTCCAATCTTCTATACAGTAAGTGCTGCATTTACGAAAATCTTGGCAAATAACATCCATCAAAATTGTTATTTGATTTAGAAAGGTGTCACCTGCTGGAATACACATCATGCCCGTGATTTCATCAACATGATGAATCACAGTTTAAATATGCTTTCTTGGGTTAAAAAGTCATCTTATTCTTAAAATGTCTTGTTTTGTGTGGCTTGTGGTTAGATGAAGACACTGAATTATTCACTTTTGTGGCTTCAAACCGGCTTCATTTTAGTGCAACCTGTAGCATCACACACAATGAAAACCTGCATCTATTTGGACTAAAGTTGTATGAAGTAAAATAAAATAATAAAATACTGCAGCTAAACACCACCAGAAGGCAACCTTTGGCTTCCTTTACATCTTGCATATGAGTAAAACCAAAGCAGAATACAGCTTGGCAACTTCTGAGCTTCTGAGCAAATAAGCTTTCTGTTCCACTGTCAGTCATTATGTTAATTCGCTAATGCAGATTAAAAAGTAATTGTTGACAATGTGTCCACAGAATAATCTGCCTCAGCTTGACTGCTGTGGAGTAGATAAGAATAGGCTGTAGAGATGTCCAGTGTAGGGCATTATATGCTTCATTAAACACTTTTGTTCCTAGTGTGTTTATTTAAAAAGATTCAGTAGGAGCAGAACCAACTCTAACCTTATCTTCCCCTGTAACTTTCCTCCACTCACATTGTTTTCACATTGTGTACAGTAATGGTGTTAATTTAGTCTATACGGTAGGCGCTTCATGGAACTAGGTGGTTTGTCTTAATTAGAGGCTAAACTTTGCTCTGAATATTCACACAGACTGCATGTTTACAACCTGAGATGTCAGTTGCAATTTTCCATTATTGTTCCCCCCGCCAATTTTCTCTATTTTAAAAAAAAAATATTTTAAGATATTCAGTAAACAAAGAAAAAACAAAGAAAAGCAGTAAATCTTTACATTTGAGAAAGTGAAACTACTAACAGTTGACTAAAGGTCTGGTCACACCAATAAGTGGGCACAGCAAAAATCACCTGTGTGTTAAAAAAGCTCTTATAGCTTAGTGATGAACTGCCGTAGCTAGCAAGCTAACCACTAGCAAGCCGGGAACATGCTAGCACTCTGTCCTCAAGATTGTTCATTGAATAGAGAGTTATTGGAGTGGGAATTTAAATTCAAAAATGTATCACAGACTCCTGTGTCAGAACTGCGAACACTTATTTTGTGGAGCAGTTTATACTTTTACCAGAGGTGGTTAAATAAAAATGGATGGTGCAACACAGCCAACGAGCTACAAACCCTTCCTGCATTTTTGACTCTGCGGCTCTCAGTCACCAAAGGCGTTTTCATTTTAGTTGAATCTCCGCAAAATGTCCCCATTTATGTGCTGGTGTGGCTTTAAAATGAACATTTTGTTGCCAATTCATCTTTTGATCGACCAATCTAATAATAGTTTCTGCTCGTCCTTAATACTCTTAACAGTATAGAGGCATGCCTAAAACCAAGTGCTATGATTTTACGTGTGACATTACTATCTACGGTATGAAAGCACCTTCATCTTAACTCCTCTCCAGGTAATTGGTTCTTTGGTATTTACAATAACAGAACATGTTGAGCTGAAAAGCTTGTAAACATCATGCCTACTTAACGTGCGTTACCTTTTACATCCTTGTCTGTTCCTTTAGATTTTTTACGCTCATGAAACCTGGAGACAGACGAGCTCACTCTATAATGAGACCACGTGTTTGATGAACTACCATTTGAAAGTATAGAAACAACACAGCAGGAAAATGATATGAGAACATTTCTTATTCAGGTGGACAGCCAGTGAATTGAGTGATAGAATATGCATTACAGCAGGAGTATAACAGAACAAAACACATCACCAAGGTTACCATGGCATTCTTCCTTCAGCTGTCGACATTGTGTGGAGGAAGAAAACCAAAACATCTATAAAGCTTTTACATTGTGTACAATGAGTGATTTAGGATACCATTAAGACACTATGTTTTATTCTTTCATTATGTGCAAGGTACAAGTTCATGGCAGAAATTACAATATAAACACTGGATGTGCGCTTTGTAGCTGAAATAATCAGGGTTTACAGACACTGTAGGGCATATATCCACCTCCAGAATCAGGCTGTTCATCTCAATTTCGGGGCAGGGGGTAAAAGGTCGGGTGCCTTCTCGCACAATTTACAACATCTTCCTCTTCTCAAACTCCTACAGAGATGGACAACAGAGAAGAAGAAGGAAAGACACAACGTGAAATGAAGTGAAATAGACAGAAGTGAATGATTTATTCATGCAGAATTCACACAGCTCTGTTTTGATCCCGTGTATCAGATCTGCTGTTGAGCCGGGGGAAACCGAGGCGGGTAGGGCTTTGGAGAGCCTGTTGTTTTTCCTGGAGAGTGCAAATCATGTAGCGCTGTACGTGTCAGTAAGTTCCAGTTGTCAACAGCTCACCTCCTGTGATTGATAGAGCCTTGCACATCCAAAAAGCAAAAATCTGATTCATGCGAGTTGCTGCGTTTATCAGCACAGTCCGACCGTGTGACTACAAATGAGAAAGCATTATGATAGCCATTAAAAAAAAAATTATTATTATTATTATTATTTTGGAAAATATCACAAACCGTAGGAAGATAGAATATGTTGTTCCCTGAGAATTTTCCATTCCACAGGGGGAAAGTAACTTAATGCAAATGTCATTTATCAGGTCTGCAGAACACACAAGCACTCCTTGCACATGTTGGCCCATTCCTCTGCGGCTTGTGGATACCTGGAGGTCTACTGCCACCTTGAGGAGGAAACATTTTCATGTTTCTGAAATGCTTGAGAGGCAACCTCTACCTCTCTAACCTTTGTCTTTCTGGAAAGAAGGAAATGAATGAGGAGATGTTTGTGGTGGAGGGGTAGACTGGAGAGCTGTGGCCTTGTTCACTAGATTTTTTTGCTTTACAGATCAGGAGGGGGTCACAGAGAGAGTGACACCAGGTTCAGTAATTGGAGACAAAGCTGTTGTGGAAATAAGACCCCAAAAAAAGGGAAATGGGATAGAACGATAGCACCTGATTTGCTGACAGAAACTCAAGGGTACAAGACAGGAATCATAGCACAAAGGAAAAAGCAGAGATCTTTGTGAGGGAGAGGTGGGGGGGGGAAAGGAACAGGCTTTTTGTGTGAAACAGACTCAGACGCTTGACAAGTTAAGAGCAAGAGGGGGAGTAAAATGAGGGAAGTAGAAGTTGCCACTCAAACAGGACAGGTGAAAATACATCTGGATTGAAACTGAGGGGAGCGGAGACGTGGAAGAAAAGCAAGACATTTACAAGCTCGCAATGACAACGGATGTATGAGGGGCGCAGGCCTCGTAAACACGGCCTCCGCGCTGCCTTCAACTTTTGAGTTTTGAATCCTTTAAGCAAACAAAAACTTGATTCAATGCGTTTGCTTCCGTTTGTCTGCACACGTCTGTATACATGTGGCTGCGCTGTGAATATTGAGCGGGAGAGGATCATACTATCTGCTGCTGTGATTATGAGTTCCAGATATTTTGTAAACAAGTAAAAGGTCAGAATTATTCTACCTTGCATTTGAATTAAGTCGCAGATAAACACGAGTTTTCTGACATCTTGTCCTTGCACCAGTGGCACCATAAATATCTGTGGATATGATTACAAGCACTGCATATTTAATTTAGTTTCAGCATGCTGGATGTCATTTTTAATTGTTAATGGTCCTGAAATCATGTTTTTTCAATACATATTAGCGTGAGCGGTGTGTGTGTTTCCTACATAAACACAAATTTCTCTTCCCAAAGCCACAACAGTTTTGGTTGTTTCACTCAGTTTTTGTTCTTGCTTTTCTCACTAGTTTGAAGTGGGCAGGGCTTAGCTGGAAAACTATAAAAATACTTCTTTGCTCCAATCAGAGTTGAGCAACATTTTTTTTTGTTGGACTTGAACTTCAACTGTTTTTAAATCAGTCATGACTATTAAATGTTACAAAGAAAAATGTAATTGTTTAAACCAGCTTTTTTAACTTAGCTCTTAACTTAACAAGAGCCTATAAGAAATGCATGTGACGAAAAATAACTCATCATATTTGTAGTAAAGTGAAGCTAAAATTGAAATAAAAAAAGTTTGAACTATTTTGAACCATGTCAGCACTGATTAAAAATACAAAGTTTCAGTTATGAACGTTCATTAGACATCAATGACACTATGAAACAACAACGTCTTTACAGTAGAGCCACAGGCTGAATGAAAGTGGGAACTAAATCATACACCTGAGACAATACTTAATCAGTAAGTAATAAAAGCATTTTTGAAAGACTTGAGAAAATGCAGTATATGTCAAGATCCATAGAACGCAAATGAAACCTAACAACATTTAAGCTTATGAATATATTTCCTGTTTAGATGTGAGACATGAACTTCTGTATTGTCTGATCTTCCTTCCTGTATCCTGTGATACGCAAGTGATTATTTTATTGTGGGACCTTTCTTTTGGATGAAAATTCACTTATTTTGCATTTTCCTGCACCCAAGGACCATGAATGAAACATTGTATTTCTAAAAAACTCAGTGTTGACAGAGTGACTTCAGTGTTCAGGTTAAGAAAAAACTCAATCTGAGGCTAAACAAATATAATTAGGCTGCTTTATTTGTGAATATATACAGTAAGTGAAAATACTATAACTTCAGCAGAGACAGTGGTAGCAATACTAATATGCTGCATCCTGTTTACACCAAAACTGGGTTGGCAGAGTGTATCTGTAATTATTATTATGAAGAATAGTGCGCTTGGAGTTTTTTTTTGTCCCAACTTTGAGGACAAATGCACCTCACAGCAGAGTTTGTTCAGTTAGACGATGTAACCACCGTAACTGTCCGGCATTAGACTTTTACTGAAAACCCCTCAAGGTGCGACATGCGTCATTTTGGTTCTAAATATGCATTTGAACCTGCCGAAGGAACCTGCCGAAGCAGAAATACTCTCAACTGCCCGCAGCAGCTCGTCACTGTTTCAGCCCACACCCAAATCATTATGTCTACCTGCTTCTCTTACGTGTGATTATGTCGATTACGGCGGTCAATTAAATGAACAGAGATGCATGGACACAGCTTGCAGCAAAATGAGTAACCACATCTCACGTTTTTCATCATTACACACAATGATTATGAATTAAACTTTTGGGGGGTGGGGGGAGCGTGTAAATCTATATCCGCGTGCTGTAGTGCCAGCAGTGGTAATGAAAGTATAAGATGATGAATGGGTGTAATACATGCTTTCACTTTTTACACATCTTGTTAACAGTGCTTCCCTAGAGATAAAAAAAAAAAAGAAGAAAAAAAAAAAGGGGCAGTTGTGCCAACTCAGCCACTGTCAACACGCGTTTATTAATTTCTGCCCTTGTCTTCTGCCTTTCTTTACGGCATATTAAAAGTTCAATCTCAACCTTGCTACTCCTCAAAAAAAATGTAATTCCTGTTCCCAGTAAACCTTCTCTCATTTGTAACGGCTCAGTGATGAAAGATGGCGCTACAAGTGACCAGCATCACAAGATATTTAGTTCCAACCAAAAAGAGAAGTATTATTACATTAAGATTATATTACTTCAAAATTAGTGATGCTGAATGTCGGCTCTAATTAGCTTGCTTATTTAGCTGTATAATGAAAATGTGACCTTATTATTTGTTTTGTTTATTTGAATTAAATTATTGTATCAATTTCAGCAGTTTTCAGTAAAACGTCATATTTGTTATTAAGTTCAGAAATATTTTAGAATAAGAATTTATATTTCTAATCATCTTGGGCCAATATTGTGTTAAATTTTTATTTGACACCAGCAATACAGACAGAAATTGTGTGACAGAAGGTGAAGAAAAAGACAAAGTCAGAAGAGATGAGATGAGATTGATGGATGAGGCCAAAAAGAAAAAATGACAACGAGGGGAATATTTCAGCCTAATACATTTTGGATTATGTTTTAACATTGATTAAAACATAATTTGGAGAATGTTACCACGTGAGATGTAATGCTGAGAATACAAAACAACACGTTTTTTGTAGGTTTCTTGTAAATTAAAAGCCCGTTTCAATAAAAAGTACAATATTTCCCTCTAAAATTGAGTGGAGACGAGGTATGAAGTAGCAAAAAAGTGAAATACTCCTCCAAAGTCTACTTAAGTACAGTATTTGAATAAATGTACTTACCACTGTTAATGATTACTATTCTTCTAGCCTGTATATAAAATATAATATAATATTGCTGGAAGAAAAGACTCACCTTGAACATTGTGCTACCCAGCTGGGCAGGGGACATGCTGACTACAACTCCAGCAGATTGGAGGGCTGAAATCTTTTCTTTGGCTCCGCCCTTTCCACCAGCAATGATGGCGCCAGCGTGGCCCATCCTACGGCCGGGAGGAGCAGTTAGCCCCGCGATGAAGGACACCACGGGCTTCGAGTTAGCACCCTGGACAAAGAGGAGGGAGGGAAAGAAAAACGCGAGTGTAAAGTGAGGCGAAAACTGACAAAAAAAGAGAATAAGTTCAAGGGAAAGTGACGGCTGGATGTGAGTGCAGTTAGCAAAGCAACAACGTGGATGAGAAGCAGCTAGGAAGGGAGCAAAACGAGCACTTAAATAGACAGAATTAGTTTTCTGCACCTGCATTTTATTCATTCATTAGAAATTAAACACCCCGTGCCCTCCCATCACAGAGCACCCATGATAACAGACTTGTCTAACCAGCCATCTCGGTCTCACCCTGCATTATTAAAACAAAGGGTCAATCAAGCCATTTAATTGCATGGGTTGGTGTATGACCAGATAGGGGCTCGGGCTCCTGCCATTTCATATCATCTCATTTCTGAGATGGTAATTAGTCATGCAGGCAGTGATTAGCCCAGCGCCTGTCCATGCTGCTTGCTCATTGATGGATGTTACGTTCAACAGTTAAGATCATTTCCAAGGTGAAGGGAGCTAATATTTCATCTTCAACAGTAATATCATAGTCGGCAAGAGGGACGGAGTGTGTGTGTGTGAGCACGTACAGCAGCTAATATTTCATACTTAGGAACAACAACATAATTGTAGAGGACGGCTTTGTACACACACACACACACACACACACACTAAGTCCTGCGCTTTCAACAAAGGCTGTGGCTCATCTGGCAGACTGCTTTCAGAGTGAATGTGGCATGTTCAACAACCAAAGCAATACAGCGAGGTCCTTCAAAAAGACACCCACTTCTAAAACCAATTCACCTCCAGATTCAGACCTGACACCGGCAGGAACAAGATGGCAGGCAGTCACTCACCAATATAAATTGGAGATGACTTTAAAATAATTAAGACCAGCAGGGTGTTTATTAGCCGGGGAAATGTTGAGGACCTTGGCTAGAAATGCAGCGCTAATGAGACTTTAACACTTAACACAGTTAACAGGGAAGTGAAGAGTGTTTTTTCACTTTAAAGTGCTCCAAATATGTTACAAGCATCTGCTCTATGCGTTGAAAAAAGTAAACACAAAACAAATTAGCACCACACCCCACTCACTATTCAGAAGTCAAATCATGTCCGGAATAAACAATCCACCCTCATGTGAATCAAGTCTTAAATCTACCTCAAACGAAAAGGGGTTTAATTACTCTATTAATCCCTGCCTCCCTGGATACTAAGTGCTAACAATGCATACAGGGAGGGGAGTCATACTATCATTCACTTTACCCATCTTTTGTCTTCCACTGTTAGCAGTTCAGATATATTACCTTAATTATGAGACCAATAGGGTAGTTTCCCCACCTGTGTGCCAACATGACTGGAGGAGGGCTTTGTTTTATAAACACTAAACAGCCTGCTCCAAGGTGAGGAGTTGTTTTCACAAGCTTTAAAAGCCAAACCGAGGCACTATAAACATGACAGGTAGGCATGAATAAAACCGGCATGTTGCGCGAACGCGTGGAGCACATTTCCAACCTCAGCCTTTCCTCCAGACTACATCGTGCGCTCGCTTTCAGTGTTGTTTCTACAGAATTACAAGGGGTTTAGCTAAGCTCAGTGGAGACAGGCTGGACTGAAATAGGAAGAAGAAAATAAATGTGTAAACCTCTACGGTAGCTTAGGTGCCAAATACTCCGACCTACATGATATACATGAGGCAAATTGTAATGTGGTTATTCTGTGTAAAACCCATTTCTGACTTCAGAAGGCCTGCGAGACACTGGCAATGAGAGGCATCCCTTTGATACAGGTGGATTTTAAGACCATATTATTTTGGCAAGCATTGCAGATGCTGATGAAGACTGAACCTTGAAATATGCCCCGCATCATAAAATCTGACAGCGGAACAGAGTGGGAAGTATAAGGTTGTTTTCTTGAATTTCACAGAATGAAGGCATCAGTAGATAAACAGTCCGCAGTAACTCAACTGTAACACTGATGGATACTGAAATCAATACTTCTTCACCTTTTAGTAAAATGTGTGCTTCTCAAATAGGAGTTCAATATAGTTAATGTTGCATGACACAAATCAATCATGACACTGGACCTTTAATTTCACTGAGCAGTCTGTACTTAATGTGTCCAGTGCGGCAGAATTTGTCAAGTTAATGTGAAACGCAGCATCTAAAAAAAAATCTCTTCTCAATTAACTTCTTACTATGAGTGATGGCGTCGTACATGAACACACAATTTTCAGCCAAAGTTGAGTTTTATTCCACATGAGATATTTCTGTCTCTGATGTAAGTGTCTGAGGGTTTTTGGGGGGAGGCTACTATCCTGTCTGAGGATAGAGGGCGTTGTGTGCTGTACAGATTGTAAAGCCTCTTGAGGCTGATTTGTGATATTGGGCTGCTATATAAGTAAAATGGACTCATCAAGCGATATTTGAACCAAAATCTGATGATGGCTGGTAGCCGGATAATCAGGTTGAATTGCAATTTAGTTTCACTTCATCCACTCAGATTTACTTTGTGTTCACGTTACCCGAGCTTATTTGTTCTAACCAATTTCAAGCAAAGTTAACTTGAAAAAAAAGGATACTAACTAGCCAAATAACAGGATAAGAACATCTTCCATTTCTTTATCTGTTGAGTCTGCTTGCTATCACTTTCTATCTGTTATGTGTCTCTCTGTGTTTTTATGTTTAATTGTACTGGTAAGTCTGTTACTATATCATCGTTAATGTTTCTCATTTGTGTATCTGCTTGGCTTGCCTGACTGATTTTATATCTTAATGTGTCTGTACTTTCTTATTGTAAAAGGGCATGCACAGGTTTGTCTGTTACTGTGAATACCTAAATGAGTAGAAGATGAACTGATCTCCAAAAGGCATAAAGTTAAAGACGAAATGTTCTTTTTAACATTTTAAGCAAAATTAGCGTATTATTTTTGTTCTGTACAATTTTACAGTGGAAAAAAAAAGGAAAGGAGCACCATGTAAAAGTTTAAGCACCCCAAGAGGTTTGAGCTCTTGGATAACTTTTACCAAGGTCTCAGACCTTAATTAGCTTGTTAGGGCTGTTGCTATGGCTTGTTCATCATTAGGAAAGGCCAGGTGAAGCAAATATCAAAGCTTTATAAATAGCCTAAATGGGGAACATTTCACTGTTAGCAAACATCACACGGTCTGTAAAAAAGTTGAAGATGAAAAGAGGATGGCTTCTACAACAGGATAATGATCCTAAACACATATCTCAAAATCCACAATGGACTACCTCAAGAGGCGCAAGCTGAATGTTTTGCAACGGCCCTCACAGTCACTGTATGTCTGTGTTGTATTTCTATGTCCAGGACCCAAGGCAGACTAGAGGCATACCCATGTGCTTCTAATGAGGATCCTTAAATAAACCAACAAGTGGCCAGTTAGCTATGAAGGTAGATGATGTCACAATTATAATTCTACCCACAAGGCTCTGACTAGTTGGTTGTTCCTCCTACTGCTGGAAATAGCCTTCAATGCACCATTTTTATATATATTATATAAATGTAGGGAATCTAAAAGATCACTATCATTTCACCACCTCCCAATTGATCAACAACTGAGTAGACAATGGACATATTTCAAGGTAAAGCAACATTTGATAACCCGTGAGGTACCGTTAGACAACAGCTAACGTTAGCATTCAGCTTCCTAGCTAATATTAATGTACCTTTTGTAGTGTGCGTGAGGTCAGAGGAAAATGGCCGGTGTGTGAAAATTGGTCCATGGGCACAACACCAGACCTATTTAAAAACTGAGATGGGGGCTGTGATTCTGGGGGGTCCGGAAACAGCCAGTTGGTGGGTTGCTTGCTCACGTTGTCAGGACACTGTCAATCAAATCTAATCAAACCAAATCTAGACCATCCTGATAAAGCAGATTAGCTGACTTTTTCAAAGTTAAACTCTTAATAAATAAATACAGAAGAATGTTGTGTTTACTTAGGTTTAAAACCGTTTGACTCCATGACATGAAAAGTGAGCACATGGGGGAAGTTTGAATCACAGGCTTTCCGTCAAAAAAGTTAGGAACTTTAGGAAGTCAGGCGATGTAGTATAAAGAGTGACAAAGTCCGTGTAGGAGGTCGTGATGGATGAGTGGGTCAAACACCAGACTTCCTCGCAGAATTTGTTATCGCAACAGACCAGAAATTTTCTTTCCCCATTTGTCCTCTAAAAGCAGAGTTAAGTGTTTCGTGAAGTGCAAGTATGAAACATGCTGATCGATCATCTCTTGTCTGTTCAAGGCTACACACTCATATCACAGGTAACATAGAAAGGTTTCTCTTTACAACAGATCAATGTGCTAAAGAGCTCACAAAGCAGCTCATAAATAGGCAACTTCTTCTTGATCATCAGAGAGCAGACATAAATCTATTATTAAGCTTAGGTCTTTACAATTTTGTAGCATTTATTTATTTGGGCTGATCTCACCTGCTGCTCCTTTCCAGCAAGACTGCTTCACATTAATACAAAATTCACATAAGGGAGCTGCCCTAGGTCAATGTATCGATGATGTAAATTCAAATGTATTCTAATCAAGTAATGGTAAGTTTGCTCCAAAGTAAAAACAATGTCTCCAGAGTTATTTGTGCTCTTCTTGACTCTTAAAAATAAGGTCCAAGTACAACATTTTATGTACGATGTTCTACACAATTGACTTTCAACAGGGGATCTGCAGCTTACTCCCACGCTTTGCTGGGCTTTTTCATGCATGTGTTTCATTTGAACTGTCCCTCGCTGTCAACACTCTGGGGGATTGTGGGTGGGGTGGGGAGTGTTTGTACTTTATTTATTGAGTGAGAGAAGTTATTCTCCTGAGACGCCAGCGGGAGATTTGCATGCATTAGAGCAGCCGAGGGCAAATCAAGTCCATTTCTCAGCTCAGGAGCACCACATACATACACACTAAAATATTAACACGTTAAAAGTCATCTGCAAGGAGCAAAATGCCAAGAACAGGCCTGGTGGAGCCAGAAATGTCAATTACAAGTTCTCAGCTACTTGGCTACATAAGCCAATCATTGCCCTAGTATCTACTCTTTATCACATGTGGGCATCGCAAAAGTTGTCAACACTGCAGATTTCTTGAACCCACCCTGTGAATCATACCTTCATCCCATCTGTCCCTCTTTATCTTTATCACACGGACACAGACAACTAAGAGAGCAGGCCTGAGGCTGTGATCCAAAAGATGAGGACACTTCCATATAGTCCCACCTTGTTCTAGACATCCAGTGTTCACTAGAGCTGATAGATTTGAAAGGGCATGACAAAGAGCTAATTCAGAAAAGGATGAATTTTTTATACAAACAGATATATCTGCAGAGGTGAAGCGCTGTAGCAGAGGATATTATAAGAGAGTGAAGTTAAATAATGGGTGTCCAGTGTGTCATTTCCTTACAGAGTTGTGTTGTTTGAGGTACTCTGCTGCATTCTCCTCAGCATTGCCTCCAATTTCTCCAATAAGGATGATGCCCTCTGTCTTGGGATCCTGCAGGAACACCTCCAGACAGTCTATGAAGTTTGTACCGTTGAATGGATCGCCGCCAATACCTTGCAGGAGGACAAAGCAAACAGTTGTTGTATACTCAAGACTCTCAAAGGATAATTCTTATGAATATTTGAGGATCACATTGCTGTTAGGTGGAATGAGAAACAGCTTTAAACCTGAGGCCTGTACTAGCAAGCAAGTTCAACATACCCAGGATCTCTGGCTTCACTGAGCCCAACAACCGCGATCACACGACGCTGGTTCTCAACTCGCTAAATCCCTCCACGGTTTCCCAGTCAAGACATGGGTGCGTTCACATTAAAAAGAGGCCAAACATGACAAGTGTACTTGCAACAGAGCAGCATACTTTACTGACGAAGAGCAAACTGTAATATTTGAGAAATACGAAGAAGTTAAACATCATTCAGGCTAAAAGCTACACAGCTGCAGCTACCAGATGCAGGAAGGACAGCTGACAAAAAAATCGTCAACTGTGTGACTGCGCAAATTAACAGGCTGATAATATCACTGCTCAGTCATTAGTACTCCATTAAATTAATGTGTCGCTTAGATGTTTTTTTATGGCGTTTATGACAATTTAAGCCCGATTTTTCAGCTGCAACCACGGTGGTGTCAAACGGATTTGGGAGCAAATAAAACAAATATAAAAACATGATTTAGCTGAAAATAGGCTTGCAGTCATATCTTATAAGTATAAGGCTTTAGTGCTTCAGTCAGTTCCTATTGCAGGAGGCTTTGACTTTGCCTGCAAGAATCTGACACACATAAGTCAGTCCCTCCTACGAGAAACTATCTCTCAAAGAGAGTTCGTCTCACCATCCACGCGCTGAGCTCCACTTCTTTTCAATTGGGCGATGTCATTTTCTAAGAGAATTGATTGGTCAGTAGGCGGTGCTTTTGTCCGAGTTGATCTGTTATCTCCAGCATAACCTGCTCCAAGTTACCATGGCAATCACCAAAACACGACTAACTCTTTTTCCATAGTTGTTCATTGAGATTGCCCAAAAGCATTCTGCACTGCCTGAACCGTTTGACAGCTGAACTTGAAATGTTACTGGATTGATTTAGTTCCAGAATTATTTTTGAGTATTTCATAACTTATTTATTCCCTTTTACTGATGACTTCGAGCCTCCCTTTCATCAAGCAGTGCTCTGCTTGCCAAATCCTTCAGACCCGTTCACTTCTTGTTTTGAATGCAGAATTAATAGTGAAAAAGTAAATCTGCAGTAAAATAGTTTTATTGACCACTTGTTAGCAGTGAAAACAAGATGTAAACAGTGATATCTTATCACCTTTCAAGATATGGCCAATTTGTCGGCAAACTGTTGCCTGTTTACACATCCAACAGATATGGAGCAACACAATAATCAATTTGGAGTTATGTTTCTATCAACCTGTCAAATTAAAGTCCTACAGTTTCTCTGCTTTTAGATCTTCTTTTGGTCTCCACCAGCTCCTGAGAAAAATATCAGTCTCTTAAGCCGCTAAATGTGTCACTATGTTTCACTTAGTAACAGCTGCCCGCTTTGTCTGGAAACGACTATGGAAGTGAATCAAAACAGTAAAGTTGCATGCCATCAAACCAAAACAAGCTTCTAAACTGCTCCACAGAGCGGAGGGGAAGTGCAGAACTAGGTGATAATTCTGTGGGAGACTCCTTTCACAGGTAGTCGTGATCCTTTGTTAATGTAAAAATAGTGATTGTAGCTGCTTTAAATTAAATCTCTAACACAATAAAGGGGTTTGAATACTTCCCAAAACCAACTGTTGATGAGCAAAGTTGTTCTCAGATATAAAGGTAAACTGGACTGAGCTTATACAGGTTATACAATATTCAGTTTTATTTCAAAGTCACTTTAAACGTTTGTTTAATGGTAGAACTGTCTCTCCCTGTATATCTTTATGGTAGTTTAATTATGCCTTTCATTTCATATCCAAGGGACATGACTTACAAAGCTTCAAGGGACCAATAATAATTTCCACAGAAAATTACACCAGGGTCTGTAAAATCATGGGCAAACCTCCACAAGACAGATCTTTATAGACAAAAACGTCACCAAAATGTATATTCATACCATTTTTTAAAACCTGGTAACACCAAGAAAGAAAATAAAAGGTACATGAATAATAATCAAAAAGATCCACATTACCAGCAACAAAAATGACAGTGATTTTAAATATTAAATATTAAGTATTAACTGTAATTTGCTGTAGCCCCTAGGTCATACTCAGACTTAAGAAGTCACTAGCAGAACCACCAATAAACCTTCTTAATGAACTCTACAATATTTAATACTGTTGCGGCACTGGCTTTATGAAGTCTGGCTAGAGGACACTCCATAATTAAAATGTCTAAATAATAATGAAGCAGGGTTGTTTTTTAGTTAATTCGGGTGTTCAGCCAGCCCTTTAATATAGATTTTCTGGTGGCACACAAGGTGGCCAAAGGATTTTGTTTTTGCAAAATAGTTAATCCTGTATTTGCTGTTGCCAAGAAGTAATAGAGCTGGGTATAATGGTATCATTACAGTACGTCTAGATGGTCTTACATGCTGATATTCCCAGTATGTATAGCTTCTGACAATTAGTGTAGAACTTCAGGTTGTGCTATAAAGCGGCATGTATTGCTAACCCACAGTTGAAGTCAGTAAACTACCGAAACAAGGCAGATAATCCGAGGCTGTACTTGGAAATTGTAGTAATGACCTGCAAGTCATCAATCTTGCAGGTTTGAAAACATTAAAAATAAGCTCTGTTCCTCACTATGGCCTTGCTTGGAGTTACACTGACAACTAAGCTGCTTCAAGTTCGACCTCAGCAAAACAGCATAAACTGAAAAACCAGAGGCAGCTAAAAAGCATTTATGGCATGACTGGTTTTGTTTCTTAAGGATACTCATAGAATACACTATAGCACAATCTTTTACATTTTGAACCTCTTTATTTCAAAGTGAAAGTGGTATGGAAGCATCCGTTTTACTCTGATTTGTGCTTAAAAAAAGATCAGAGATGAAATGCACTTTCTTCAAGATTTTCCAGACAAAGAAATTTGAAAGTAGGCAGGCAACATTTCCACTCGCATCTCAGCCACTCGATTGGCCTGTTCAGTCTCAACAATGCTATTCAAAGATAGCAGCAAATTCAATGCTCAGATGTGAGAAGAATATTCTAAGCAATGATCAAAAAGTGGGGAAGTGCTTTTTTGCATCAGCATCTGATGAGTTTGAGTGCAAGTTGAACTTAATAGATCACCTTCTTATCCTCCTTTAGAATAATTAATGAAGAAGAAAGTATACAAACATTACAGCCATCTTTTTCTACATTGTCCCCTTTTAGGTTTTGTAACTCAGGTCTTCTGTCTTGCCAACATCCAAATGTAGGCATGTGATGTTGAGCACCTGGTATAAAGTGACCATCCTGTCTTCAAGCCAAATTTAACATATGCTTCAAATTTTACAGAGAAAAATAAGAACATTTTATTCTTATTCTTGAAAGCAACCCATGAAGCAAAAACACTATCAGGTTGAATTTGTTCTTGTAGTCCCAGCTAATTGCTTGCTTTTACATTGTCTGGATAGAAAATCTGAGAGCTGTGTTACTGTGTGCTAAATTCAAATTTAATATGCCACAGGTCATTTGTAACTTACCAATGCAGAGTGACTGGCCCAGGCCAACTTGTGTAGTTTGGTGCACAGCTTCGTATGTCAAGGTTCCCGATCTAGACACAATGCCTGAAATAAAGATTTAAAAAACATCACAACCAAGAACCGGCTCCAATCAAGGGTGATAAAACAATATAAAATGCAGCTGTCAACTTTGTCTGAATCGTTTCATCATGACAGCAAAAACACAGTGCAGCTCTGTAACAGCTGGTCGGTCTGTGCTTTGGGAATGATGGCAGTTGATTTACAATAAAAACAGACTTCTTGTAAAGGTTCACTGGACACACACACACACACACACACACACACACACACACACACACACACACACACACACACACACACACACACACACACACACACACACACACACACACACAC
>JAVQJD010028447.1:0-14012 GCA_036023655.1 Nannoperca australis | reverse complement strand
CCTGTAACCGCAGTCAGTCACTAAATAAAGTTTCCTAGGCCGACCTCTCGTCTCACCACGTAGTGTAGCTCTATATTTAGCTGCTGTCCGTCTAGTAGCTGTACATTTAGGTTTAATCTCCATTAAAGACAGATTTATTGCTAGCTAGTAGCTCGCTAACAGACGCCTTTAGCAGAGCCGTACCTCCATTTATAAACGCCTGGATAGAAACTCTTAGAAGCTAACGGTGGTCCTCCTTGAATAGTGATTGTTTGCCCATGAACATTCACTTACTGTTTTTATTAAATATTGACAACCTAGAGGTCATTAGGTTGTGACATTTCTACAGGGCACCAGCAGCCTAAATGATGTGATGCTAACTATGCTACATACTGTGCTTTTTGCTGGCACACAACGACACTTGTTGCCAGTTTGGTCTGTTAGTGAAGGACGAGGCCGATTCTCCCTGAAACCTATTGTGTCGTGTTCTTCTCCACTAAATCAAAATGAACTGTAGAGCCACCTAGTGGACCTATCTGAGGATATTACTAGTGGTTTGGCCTGGATGTGATTTGAAATATATTTAGTATATAACACACATTAACATGGTTGATCATTGGGTGTAAACCGTATTCTATATAGAATATCACTTTATTTCATAATAACATGAATATGTTAGGCTACACTGGGGGAGACAGTGATCTGTGTTGAGAACTGTTGGAAGGTTTACACTGCCTGGTTTAAATGTATATTTTAGGACTTTTCAGCTTTATTGCCCAATTTTAAACATCTGTTCATTAAAGTAATGCAACTTACTACATTTGATTACTTCACTTAAGTAATCAAAATAGTTACATTACTCATTAATTTTTAAACAGGGTAACTAGTAATCTGTAACCTATTACATTTCATAAGTAACCTTCCCAACACTGCTACTGAAATATACAAAGCCAGAAGAAAAGAGACAAAGATGTTTGCTGATTGGATGCAGATTTTGGGAGTAAGCAAGAGACTTGTTAATGAATAAATGAGAGTAGAATAATTGTGTATATTAAACGAATTGATTTGATGAACACTTCAGTGTGTGTGTGTGTGAGGCCTTCCTGGGTCAAGTGTAGAGCCATTATTACTAACACAACAGAACACAATTTAATTCAATTTATGATTCAGAGTAAGCAGCTTTTCAAACTGAGGTTTTTGTATAGAATGATATTAAGATGTTGGTTTCATGTAATACAAGCGTATACTGTTTGATTTGAACTGCACTTTTTGGTGTTGCATACATTTACTGTTATGATACCATTTCAGTTTGCTTATAGCATGTGCTTTCATGGTATTTTAATTGTGTATCCAATACGTTTGAGTTTGTAATCTTCATTACTATTGTATATTGATGATGTATATACAGTAGATATCTGAATATATGTCATCCAATTATATCAATCATACTGCCGACTCTGTTTTAATAGCAATATTAATGGCAGCAGCAGTAGTAACGTTGGGTCTTTGTGTGTGTGGGAGTTGGTCTCGACCGGCTCCATGTGATTGAGTGCCCTGAGATAACTTTGTTATGATATGGCGCTATATAAATAAAATTGAATTGAATTGAATAGTAGTAGTAGTAGTCGTAGTAGTAATAGTAGTGTAGTAGTAATAGTAATGTAGTAGATTCAGTAAAATATAATTAATTTAGAAAACTTATTAAAAGTAGCAATTATGAATGAGTTGATTTATTTTAGTCCTAGAAAAGTTGTTGTTGTTATTGTTGTACTTGCATTTCTCAGGCTACTACTCCTGCTGAACTTACAACTGCAACAAGATATAATACTGATGCAGTAGACAAAAGGGCCATGTCCTCACTGTATGAGACATATCTTATGTGGATTCGGACAATGTACAGTAAATAATACACTAGGGAAAAAAAGACACTGCAGTGGTTAATGCTACAAAGTAATGATGATATTTAAAAATTATGTGGGGTCACATGATCTCATATACCATCCTTTTTCCAGCCAACCTCCCCCCTGCAGGTTGTTCTCCATCAGTCCCCCACCCTGCCATCCTGGCTCGATAAACCCACTGGCTGGATGGGGATGGCCTTGATATCCTTCCCAGACCCAAAAAGTAGCAGTTTGTGTATCAGATGATGGGTTGTCACAGATGAGTGTGAGAGATAGTGCTATTTGACACCATTGCTTCCAGAGAATAAATTTAGTTGGTATTGCTGTCCTGTGATGCATTGATGCTGTGTGATGTGATCAGGGGCAACTGTACGACTGCATTTGTAATCACCTGATGCAAGACAACTGCTATTTATGATCTTGTTTTCTACCAAACGAGGGCATTAATTGCAGCGTCGGCTTCATGCCTGCTGTTTTTGTCTGAGAAAATAGCTTATTGTGCTTTTATCACGTGCAGTCTCTGATTTAAACTAGGATGGTACTTCAGCTGAATTCAATTCAATGTTATTTATATAGCGCCATATCACAACAAAGTTATCTCAGGGCACTCTATTGCATGGAGCCGGTCGAGACAAACTTCCACACACACAAAGACCCAACGTTCCCACCATGAGCAAGCACTAGGCGACAATGGCAAGGAAAAACTCCTGAATGCTTTTCATGTCTAAACAGTCATGTCAAGTTTCACACTGTCAACAGTTTGCATACCAGATGTGCGCTCTTCTACACGATTCAACCCAAAGCCCAAACATTTGATCAGAGTAGACGTAGTCAGCAGAAACAAAGTCTGTGACGTGCACTTTTGAAGCCAGTGATGGGTGAAAATGTAAGATCTTCCTTAAGTTGGACAATCAAAGGGGCTGATGAGCCGCAGGGGCTGACGGGGAAATGGATTCATGGGGACGGGGGTCTCAGGTCCACCGCAGATAGACAGGAGGCCTGAATCTCTGATCACACAACCCTGTCTCTATAGGCACTTTGACTATGAGCAAAGCACTTTGTCGACAGATTTCACATCTCAGAGTGGCAGGGAAACGGAGCCACTGAAGTATTGATTTAAATGCTGTGTAATGCGGGGTGGCCCACACGGGTGATGGTTGATTTATGGTATGTTGCTGCTAGGACTGGAGGTTGAATTAAAGGACGTTGCTTTATGTGCCGCTGCACATTCCTGTATGAGTGTTTGATCTCAGCTAAGTTTGAAGTTGTGTGTGCCTGAGGCTCTTGAAACTATATTGCGTAAGCAAGCAGAAGTGGAAGCCCCTAATCAGTCCTGGGCACTTGTTATGTAACCAGGGTTCCCTAAAGCACAGCGCATGAGGGCCGAGTCATTAGAAAGCTCCATTTACAGGAGTTCAGAGACAGAGAGCCGCAGAGACTAAAGTCTCACTTCATGTGAAAAAGAAGACTGTTTTTCCTTCTTCCCCTGTGTACCTCCGACTCTCCTCGCACTGATCCCTTTCCCCTTTGTGACACTTTCTTGTAAATATTCTTCCATTTTCTTATTACATGAACTCTCTAAGTGTAGTTGTTCAACAGCGTTGTTGGATGGATGTGTTCATCGTGTGCAGAGTGCTACCTTTGCTGTGTCATTTCAGATGACAAAATATCCCACCTGTCATATTTAACTAAAAGACTGCTGTTGTGAATTTAGCAGGAATAAATGAATAAAATAACATTTTTCATTTTGGGTCCCTATACGGTAACATACAGTGTGCTCCGTGAAGCCTGTTGAACACATGGAACACACCATAGAGAAGAAGCAGTCCTGATGCAGCAGCTGGGATGTCGCCCACCTCCTTACCTGCATTCTATTCCTTTATCAGCCTCTCAGTTCATATACTGGCCCAGTATCATTTATTACCTGCCAGCTCATCAATGTTGTTCATTCATTTCCTTTCAAGCCAGAACTAAACCCTGTACCTGCCTGCTCAATAAATCACAAAAGGTTCTGCATTTGTCTGCATTTGGGTCATATTCCTTGCTGCTTCAACCTCAGCAGCTGTGATAATTTCAGGTGAACTAACTTTCAGTTTTACCTCAAAATAAAGTGGCATAACTTATCTGGATCAACCTGTCAGATCATCTGACTGTTCCTGATTATTTTGCTGTTGGAGTGATAGCACAGTGTTCTAAGATCTTAGGAATGACTTTTCTTGAGAACAATGTTATCACAACTGATTTCAAACTATTGACACATAGAATCTCCCTTTTAATAGTTGTTCTAGTACACATTCTGTATCATAACCATGATCCAATCTTCAGACTTAAAACTAAACTCACAAGATGCAGTCAGGCTGTACAAGGCAAATATTTTCTATCATCGTTCGTCTGCCCTTTACAATGTTGCTCAACACGACATGAAATAAACCCGAGACCTAGCTGTGGTTAATATCCCTATTGTGTGCTAAAGTGAATAAGTGCATCTGGGGATACAGTTTAAGTGTTCCTGTGTTTGTGAGGTCCATGGGCAGAGAGCAGGTAGTGATAATTGAGATGATAGGCCTACTCTTTCCTCCGAATGGATTGAAAACAAGGTGTGTGTGTGTGTGTGTGTGTGTGTGTGTGTGTCCCCACTCTCTCCATTTGAGGCAGTGATTGTGGTGGATTTCAAAAATGATTCATAACAAAGCAGCCGTGCAGTCTTTGCAAGGCAGAACTTGTATTCTTTCATCTTGCTGTATCAGTGAGAGCTGTATTTATTTGTTCAACCCTTAGTCTCTCGCTCACTCTGTCAGTCACTCGCCCTGCCCACCTTAAACACAACCATGTGTCATATTTGTGAGGACCTTCTACGGACTACAATGACTAGGAACAGTCCAGCCCTTTAAGATAGATGACAACTGGTCTCCAAACCTGTCAAATGACATCAATATAAATTCCACCTTTTTGTCCCTAGTCTGTTTTGCTCAGTTTCTGGGGACATTGTCACTGTCTTAGCTTGGTCTGCTGTTTTAGGATAAGTTGGGCTTAAGGGAAACGCCTACAAATGGCATTTTTCCCCAGAGATTAAAGTGATTTTGGAGGGAAGGTGGGAGGGGGAGGTAGTTGAGGGAACAAGGGTAGGTTAAGGTACGAGTAGCGACTTAACTTGTGTCTGTGATATAAGTTTTCATAGTGCATGATGTCATCCTAAAGTCTGTGGGCCTGCAGGAACACGTGGCAGAGCCAGCAGGAGACACACAGATGTGCAGTGGACCTCACAAAGCAGAAGTAAACGTGGAAACTCATGCACTCACTCTGCGAGACATTTTGATTATCCAGTTCTGGCCTTGCCACCTGCTTGCTCCAGTGACAAACCACAGAACTGCAACAAGAAATCAATCCCCTGTGGTCCAAAGTCCAGCATTCTATAAAAACGCATCCATAAAGCTGCTGACAGGACACATCCAATTGACCTTTGCAAACATGGTCAATTATTACTCTCAACGCTGACGTGGACTGAAGCAGACTAGGATGAGAGAACTTTTTTTTCATAAGAATGAATGGATGGCTACAGTATTCGGTACTCATGTAACTTCTCTGTAGTTGCCATGGAGTCAGTGAGTAAACTGTGGGCCACACCAGAGTCCCATTTTCTGAGCTGATATTTTACAATGTGGTCATTTTCATCATGAAAAGTTGTGCTATTAGCTACTAGCAGCTCCTGTTTGGACAGTAACCATGAAGATACTGGTTGCTGTTGATACAGAAGGAAAACAGTTGTTTTGATGAGGCAAAGTCTTGAGTTCCACTTCAGTGGATACTGAATCACCCAGGTTCCTGCCGTAATGTGTTCTGTTTGACAGTCTAAGCACACAGGTTTATGGAGGCTAGCACTTTCCCCCTGCTTCCAGTCTTTGTGATAAGCTAGGCTAAACACACCAATCAGATTCCTGTTACTCTTGGTAAGATGGCAAACAAGCATGTTTCAAAATGGACCCTTTAAGCATTACCTTTACCTTGGTTTAAATTCAACTGAAACTGAGTTACAAATGGAAAACATCGCTGTCTCCGATGCTCCAGATTTCTTGGAACTTTTGCCTCCCTTTTTTATTCCCAGAAACCTCTGGTACATGAAAGAAAAATGAACCCATCTCCCACCTCCTCATCTTCTTCCTCCTCGCCTTCGCTTTCCTTGTTCTCCTCCTGGGATCAAAAGGGAGACACAGTAAGATGTGTGTGTGTGTGTGTGGGGTGGGGGGTGGGGGGGGGTCTTGGTGTATAGATTAGGGAACGAGGGACATGAACAGCCAGAGAGAGAGGCAGGGGTAGAAATAAGAGATGTGGTAAAAGGAAAGATAGCCAGGGGCTCTCTCTCATTGTCTTGCTCTCTCCGTCTTTCTTTCTCTCTACACATGCTGAGCAGAAGCAGTGCTGAATGCTAATTACTTATTAGATTGCAGATATGTGCGGTGGGGTAGCAGGGCTGATTAGGTTAACGCCCTGCTAAAATGAAATGTCTTAATGCTGATGCTTTTTACGGTATCTCCAACACAACCACCCCCCACCCCGTCCACCTGTGAGTGCGGTCAGGCTGGATCCAAACTAAACCAACCAGAGTGACGGGCAGCTGCTGAAGGACAGAGCAGGGCCGACTGGAAAACCGACTGATGTCCTGGACCGACAGGGAAGGATGAGCCTGCCTCAGATGGCCCTAATTATCCTGCTAACCTTTCCGGCAGACTTGGAGAGGGAGAGAGGGAGGAATGTGAGCAGCTCTTAATGTGACTCATAGCATGCAGTGGCTCGCTGCTGAAGTGTCAAATACCAAACGGCTTCATGAGACAGAGAAAATTAGTTATTTCTTCAAATGGCTATATACTATATCTGTCTGTCTGTCTGTCTGTGGGTGCAACTAACAATTATTTCCATTATTGATTAATCTAATTATTTTCACAATTTATTTCATTTAGTTAAATGGTGAAAGTGCTCATCACAGTTTCTCACAGCCCAAAGTGACATCTTTAAATAGCTTTTTTTTGTTAAGTAACAGTCCAAAGGTCAAAGATCATCATCAGTTACTATCATAAACAGCTGTTTTCACCATGTGGGATGTGTAGACACTGTTGGGGGAAAGATGGGTTTCACAAACAAACCAAAACTGACATTTGTTAGGAGACGTGTAAAAGGGCAAGCCGGCAGCACGGGACAGGGGAGTGACATGTTGTGTGCAACCCACCAGCGGGGCATTTAAAAGTTAGCAGCAGTTAGCAGCTAACTCAAAGAAGAAGAAGTTAGCAGCTAATCTATAGCAAACCAAAATGTCTATTAGTGAGACATCGAGGTCCAGGAGCTCCTTACCCTCCGAGCAGAAGGAAAGAGCAACAAAGCATATGTTGTACATCACACTACACGCTGTTGTATTACACCATCGGTCGCAGCATTATGCCGCTGTTTGGTTCAATGTAAAGCATGTAAGCAAGTATAATGATTGACCTTCATGCAGCAGTATGGCAAGACTCTGGTTAAAAAGGGCTGCTGTTACACCTGCCCCATTTGTGGACAGACAGACCAGCTTGTTACTCTAAACAGAAGCATTTTCAACTTTATCATAGCCTAAACCATTAGAAGGCTTATACCTACACATAGCCGCTTTTATTACTATGCCTTCACATTCTTCTGCTCTGGTTGGACAATCATAGTAGTTGTACCCATGATCCTGTTGGACTCCATCACACAACTGCTGTGAACTGGGAATGATGACGTTGTTTCCACTGTGACCTACTGTTCTTACCGTAGTTGTACTGTTTTCCTGAACAATGAGGGATTAATATGAACATTCCGTTTGATCTTCCAATAACGTCTAACCTGTGTAATGTTAGTTGCCTGGTTGGACTTAGTTGTAGCATTGCCTTATCTATTACTTTGGTAAGTTCAATATTATAACAAATACAATAACAAACAAATGGCCAAAGCTATAAGTTTAAGACAAAAATTGTAATAATTGGCAATCATACTTAGAAGGCTGGCTTAGCTCGAATGTTCGACCTCGCTTCCTACGGTACGTTTCTCCTCATATCTCGTATTCTGCCTTATTTCAAAAGTGATTAAACATTTACAGTTAGAGCCCCTAAAATCTAACAGAATTCCTGAATTTCCAAAATGAACTAAATTACTTGTTGGCCTTTACATGTGCCTAAATGGAGGGTGGTCTAAGTATGTTTAATCCAAATTGCCTTTAAAGTTAAGATTTCTGCACACTGCTCTTGCAAAACAGACATTTATATAAAATACATCAGTCCAACAATTCAATCTCCTGCATTCGGTTGGCAACTTCCTTTTTTTTAATGAATCTACTGCTTGAAATTGTTCTGTGGCTAAAATGTGAAGGTGGCAGTGCGATGCAGAGGCTTCATAACACTGAAGTACCATCTTGCCAAGTCCACAGCAGAACTGAAACACATTACATACCTTTTTATGAAACATATTTAGATACAAAGGCAAAATATTGATATAGAGGATGATCGATGTAAACTGTAACACATAATAATTAATCATAATGCTGACGTCACATTGAGACAAGCAATTAAATCGAAGTAAAAATGTAATTAGCCAAAAAAAGATTATCTAGCTGATTTATGTAAGCTGACATTCTGTGAGACACAAATATAGAGAATGTCTTTCATGTGCCAAGTTATGAAATCTTAAACTAAAAGGTATCACACAATTAAAAAGTAATATAGTATCCGATCTTTCCCTAAAGTTCACATTTAAAGACTTTATTTCTATTGCTCAATGTGGGGACTGTAGCTGCTTCATGTTAAATGTTTACATTCAACGTTAAGTATGCACAAATTGAAAATGTGCATCAAATCAGGTAGAATGAATTGTCGACAGGCGTGGTTGTGTTGCCGTAAGGCTTTTGCTGCTGCGGGTGCATCCACACAGTCTCCAAAGAGTTATGTAAAACTCCTACATGTATACATTTCCATATACATGAAGAAGGGATTTTATGAATGCTTAAGCAGGGTGGGTGTAGAACTTGAGTTCTCTGGTTGAGGGATGGTCTCTTCAACTCTAAAGAGAGAGCGCGTGCGTGCTTGCGTGTGTGTGTGTGTTCAGCAGCAGTAGTGGTGCTTCAGAGAATAAATTACAGCTTCTCCTTGAGGGTCTGAAGGGGACTGCATGAATTTCACAGCTGAACAATCATCAGTTCCCCCTCAACACACATCCACACATTTACTCATACATTATACAGTCACACACACACCAACAGCCCACCGCCATGCTTTTAGATGTCACAAATAATGTAAACTGTAAATAGCCAGTCTACAACCATCCACAAGAATCTTTTGTAATTTCACCAGAATTTATTTCTTTTTCTTTTTTTCAGCTCAACTTAAACACACCTACACACTTCAGCCTAGCACATTATGCAACATTCCAACTCCAGTGTGGGGGGCGCAGTAAATCACTGTTTAGGGCTTGACTGTTTGTGTCGAGGAGAAAGAAGAGACTGTTAATAAGTGTAGAAATCTCTCTCCTGCTCTCAGTTGGGTATGTGCATGTTTGTGTACATGCAAGTTCTTCCAGCAGTTTGGATTTCTGCACATCCAGAACTCCTCCAACATAAACAACTGGTCGTTAGTCAATGAACACGTGGTTAACATGAACCGGTTGCAGTTTGCTTAGGTTTACGCACTTACATTTCCATTTAGGAAAGGATCACGGCTTAGGTTAAAATTAGTATGTTAGGAAGTTAATTGTCTTTAAGTTATTTTTCTAATGTTACTTTTGGTTTCACACAGGACACAAACAGCCCTCCCCTGGGTGAAAGGCCCGTGTTTGATCCATCCATCCACCCCATCCTCTCTCTGCGTGGACTTTATCTGCGTGTTGTTCCTTATACAAGACTTCCACCTTTGCTCCCATCATAACGTCTCATCTAGGATGTGTTTGTCCTAGGCTAACACAAATAAAGCTAGCAGTGGGAACCACATTGAGGCTGCTAGCCCAGGTCTCCCATCATAATGCATCTTTCATTAACTCGAACGCTGTCCTGAATTGTACATTTGTATTAACTGTAAAACTTTTCAATTGCTAAAGTCCTTAAAATAGGTAATTACCTATTTTAAAATGTAGATTACCTTTATTAATGAAAAGAAAATACTGAAGTTAGATATAAGTTTAGCTTCTTTGTTTTCATGTTTGAGCTGTGTAGCTATTGAAGAGTAGAAGAATAAAAGGGAGATTTATACATGATCTGATCTCATCAGTCATGGCATCGTAAGTGTTAGTTGAATTTACTCGTCCAGGCAACATTCACAGCACCATTTACATGATTTAGCATCCCATATCCTGTCCTCAGGGCATCAGCTGCAGGATGGTGTGATGCGCAGCACACACATGCGACATCTGCCCTCTTAGAAATGACTGCTGTCTGCATTAGAGCCTCTCATACATTTTCATTTGACTGATAAGATTTCTACCTGGGGACCTATATGGGAAGATTTTCACTGTACTCATTTCAATTATAGAGCTGTCTATACTTTTACAGGGCACGATTGAATCAAATTGATTGTATCAACATAAGCGATAGAAATTATAGTGATTGGGAAGAGGAGAGAATGAAAGCTCTTTGCCTTTAGCAAAAAGCCTTCATATGCATGTACCCAAGTAGTAATGGAGACCTGACAGCTCCGGTATATCTGACCTGATGAAGTGCACGAACCCGTCACATCAGCCAAAGAATGTCATTCAAGGTAGTTACCGTCTGATGTAATGGAAATGTTATATTTTCATTTTGTTTGCAACCATCTCTATCCGACCATTTGAAGTTGTCTGTTAATGTGAACGCTCACAAGATGTAAACGTGAATATCATCCGTTCCATATGACAAGATATCCTATTACATATTACACTTCTTACAAACCTGAGGGAACAGCACTTTTAAATAATTAGGCTGCTATGGCACAGTGATGACACTACAACTTTACTTCATACCTTCTGGCTTTTGACCCAGCTGAGGCTTATGGTTTGCTTAGGGTCAAATATGATTTTTAAGTTGAATGAACTAACTAAAGTACTAATTTCAGAAACCTAACCCATTAGTTTTGGTGCCTAAACCTAAACTAACTGCAACATTAACCACATGTTTTTATTGTTACTATGACGATGAAGGTCCAGTACACCTATATATGTCGTTTTGGAAGTCGCTGACAAAGGACCTACTGTTGTTTAAGTTGGAGCACTTGTTGAAAATTAGAATTTTACAGTGAACACGTTTCAGAAAAGCGGCTTGACATCTAGTGGTTATCAGAGGAACTGCAGCTTAAAAAACTCCATCAGCGGCTTTACAATTGTGCCATGGTGGTTGCTACATAGTTTAGAATAATAATAGTATAAAGGCTTTCATGAATCATTTTCATGAGATTTTGAGAATGGCTGTCAATATCAGATTAGGTAAAAAATGTCACATCAGAAATGTCAGCCAGTTAGATCACTGTAATGCCTTCTGTTGCTCTGGCAGCAGAAGAGCAACTACATCCCAGGTATTTAACAATAAATGAATAATGTTTGGAATGACTAGGAAACGTGTGTGGACACTTCAGTCTAAACAAATAAATACAGTACAGTTACTAACAGTTTGGCTTGTTGTTTATGACTCCCATAATTGTACACCACTGGTCATAAAACATTAGTGCAGAGAAAGCTTTGTGTCTTCAACAAACCTAAAGCTTCGGTCCTCAGCTATAGCGTGGCTACGGTATTACAGTATCCAGAGAGATGATTTGTATTATCTATAAATACACAAAGAAACACACAACACATATTAATGTGCAGGCACATGCACAAACACATGCACACACATTTGAAAACAGGCTTTGTTCCTCCTCAGACACCCTGCTGTCTCCAGGGCGCCCTCCATGCCCTCAGGTACTGATGCTGCCCTACTTTCCCTGTTGACAGCCATACACATGCACGCACGCACACGCACACACCCTCAGCCCTGTCCCCAAACCAAGGCCTTCAATTGGCAGGTGCACACAGCGTGAAATAACAGGGGGGGGCAAAGGACAGCCACACCGGTGCACTGTATGCAGTATGCATGCGTGTGAATGTCTCTTTTAGTACATGTGCTGTGTGTGTACATGAGCAGAGGGGGAGGGACAGAGGGGAGACGTGGGGTGAGGCAGTCCAACAGAGCAGTGTGATTAATATAGTATTTACACCCAGGGTGTCAGCATCCCCCGTCCTGTTAATCCCACTGACGATGTGCAGAGCCTGTGTGAAATGAGGCGTTGAGTCGAGTCGTTTATCATCCGGGTTGATGAGAGAGGCCAGGCGGACGGCGGCATCGGCCAATAGGATGCCATTCAGGGCCTACAGCTATGACATCCACAGAGATAATGTCTTAAAAAAGTAAAACCATAAAGAACATAAAAGTGCATATAATAAAGTAACTGGAAGGTTTATTATTCCATTTATTGTCAATAATGAGCACTCGGCCTTTTGAAATCCAATCAGTCTTGGCAGAATGCTTATGTTATGTGTTCAGAAACAGGTTCCTAAAGCAGGACAGGTCAGAGGACCATTTCTGTGTTGTTGTATGATGTGTCCCAAGTCAGACATGCCTTACTGTTTAACAGTGCTGAGCATGTATATCACAGTAGCGTAGACCCTCCGTTGGTTTCACTTTATTTACATATTGTATGAAAGTTATGAACGTGTTCTTTTATTATACCCTCGTGGAACAGTTGTAAGTTTAAATATCTTTCAGGTGAGGTTTATTACATTGTAAAACAAATGGAAACCAATGCCTGAAAAGGAATAACAATACAAAATAAATACATGAAAGATCATTTTAGATAATTTGTACCACTAAAGTGCAATATCAACTAAAGGTTCTATATTGCTGGTCTTGTGGCCTTGTTTTGTCATGGAGACCTGTGTCAAAATGTAGTTTTATGAACTTTATTATTTGAGTTTATGTAGTGCTCATATCCTCCATATTCGTACAGGTCACCAGTCAATCACAGGAGACAAACAAGCATTCACGCTCACGCCTACAAGCACTTCAGAGCCGCTGGTGTCGTCTGTCTTTGGACTGTGGGAGGAGAAAACAAGCCGCCCGTGGGTTTGAGCAAACAACCCTCTAGCACCAATGGTAAACGTATGTCATCTGTCCATTACAATAAAAGAATCCAGTACAATAAAAGTGTAGATTTTTAATACGTCATCTAACACATACACATAGTCCTTTATGTGTGAAAAATACTACCTTCTCTCATTGCACCTACTGTACTTTGCACACTTGGGCATCATTTCCACAAAGACCTGATTGTCTATCTTCTTATTATGCCTATGGGGTTTTAAACTATTCTCAGACCTCCAAGCAAAACAGCTTTAAACCATGTTTAAAAGACCATTCAGGTGTCAAACATATCACTGAGTTTTAGAATGTGAAAGTAAAAAAGCAAGATGGGTATTTAACAAATTCAAGGAATTCTTTCATGAAATATCCAGCATCCATTGGTGCATTCAAAACCTGATGCATTTACATGATACAGTTGAGGTGATGGATGAGATGGATAAAACTAAAATTAAAACAACATACAGTACATACTTTGAACCACTAGGCTTAAAGGTGGTTACAACAGTAGTTTGGTTGTTTACATCAGAAATGCCCATTTGGTTTCAGCTAATTACCATCTAGTTATACATTAACCTGCAGTACTAATCAGCCTGGGAAAGAACCCCTTGCTAGTACCGCAGTGTTAAATATGACAGGGAAAGAGAGAACCCAGTCTGAGTGGTGATGTGAGACATGACTGAGGGATCAGAGAACGTGCAAGGCGTGTCAACAAAGCTGTGGTGTTGGAGACACAAACGTTGCACATGGTATTTTTAGCCCAGAGTTTCTGAGGTATACTCCATGCAGTCTGGCCTGTCGCTTCCCTCTGCTGAGCCTCAGCTCTTCCCAGCAGAGCCGGGTGGAAACAAGCTAAATGGATTATAGCGTGGATGCGGTTACACTGATTTGGTACACAATACACTCTACCCTGTCTGCTCTACACCCTGCAGACTTGGCACCTGAGTTGCAAAGGAGCTAACTTAAGACTATGCATGTTTGTGTCTGTGTGTGTTGGA
>JAVQJD010028441.1:0-13856 GCA_036023655.1 Nannoperca australis | reverse complement strand
TATCTGCAGGCAGAAAAGAGTCGGCTCCAGGACACTCATGTTAGTGGGACGTTTGATAGACATACAGACATTTACTGATGAGACATCTTGTTGTTATCGATCATGGTTCTATGCACTTTATGTAAAGCTCTTATTTGGAAGTCGCTTTGGATAAAAGCGTCTGCTAAATGCCTAAATGTAATGTCATTTATTCTTTGTAAAAACAGAATTTCACACTTTGTGCTGCATTTAAAAGAGTCACAATTAAAACAGTTTCTCTACAGTGGTCCAAATGCACAGTTTCTGTGATCCACTGACCTGTCAAAAGAGTCGGTGGCCATCTTGTACAGGTAGATGAAAAGCTTGCTGCAGTGCTTGAGTGTGGGACAGACGCTGTCTCCCGCGCAGCCTCCGGGGGCAGCCTCATCCTCCAGCAGCCTCTGGAAAGGCTGAGCATTGGAGGGGAACACGCCTGTGGTACCCAGCTTCTTAGTGTCTGAGAAACATCCCAGCAGCCTGGTGGGAAGCAGACAGAGATGTTATCATGAGGAAAGTATGGAAGCATACGAACAAAACGCTGCCTAAAGTCTTTGTTTGGACTTTGGACTTACTATGATGGAGTTTTCTCTGGGTTTCATACTTAAAGACAAACTCCGGTGTTTTTTAAACCTGGACCAAAAAGCATCTTACTCTTTGACAAAACATTACATCTGTGTAGAGGACCATAATGTTGTCAGACACGTACAGTAACAATCTGAGCCTGTAGTAGATGGAGTTGCCCCGAAGGATTACACTGCAGCCCGTTTGTAGATGCTGGCGGAGGTGATCTACTGGACCAATTCCAAAGCTTTTGGTATTTAGATATATTTAAACCGCAAAATATAAAAAATAGGGCAGAGGTTTAAAAATACCAGAGTTTCCCTTTAAGACAACAAAGCAAACACCTTCTGCTGATGAGGTCCTAGAGATGTGGCTGAAAGCTCCAGAAGAAATCTAGTAAGTGGATCTTCAATTAAGAATGAACCTTCAAGGTTTGTGAATAATTAAGCAAATCTATTAAGTGAAATTAACCCTGTGGAGTTTAACAGGCTAATCTGAAATAGCCTATATTAATGAATTTCATAAATGCGTTTGTTGTTAATATTAATACATTCTGAAAAGTGTTCAAGGTCGGCGAGTTGCTGAAGACTTGAGGTCCGTAGAAAAACACACCTCCTGAAGAACACAGCTGCTCTTTGCAATGAATAAAATAAAGTTCTTATAATTAAAACGAGTCACAAGAGGCCCTCAGGTATCAGTAGTGCTGTGGGAATAGACCTCCTCACCTTACAGCATCGGCCAGCTTCTCGTACTGGATCTCCGTGCGGAAGAAGTGGGAGTTGGCGGGCTCGTAGCGCATGGCGGCGGTGAGCGTGCAGAAGACGGTGTGCAGCAGCTCAAAGACCTGGTTCTGGTTGACGCGGTCCCAGCCGTGTCGCGGCGGCTGGCACAGCGAGCGCTCCATGGCCACCAGCAGAGAGGTGATGTAGACGAAGCCGCCCACCTTGCGGAACACCGTCCGGGTGCGGTGACTCTCACGCAACACAGCCAACAAAGCCTGAAGAGGAGGAGGAGGAGGAAGAGGATGTACTTATTTAGCTTTCCTCAAGATTTCTACTGTTAATATTCTTTATTTCAGGAAAGACAGCACATTTTTATTATTATTTATTTAGTAGATAACTCATTCTGAAGGTGTCACTTTAACTCACTCACTTATTTTACATTTGGTTTCTCAATTATTCTCTCCCATGTTGAGTTTTCACGTCATGTGGTTTTTGTCGCCTCATTCAGTCAAATCTTTAAACATCAACCCATTCTTCTTTTGCAGTGAGACGTATTTATGAGTCCCTCGAGGTTCCTGCGTCTCACTGGATTTTCTTTTACCAAGTTTTATGGTTTGCATTTGCAAGAAACCTAAACTGATACATCAAACTGTAACCTAGATATGAGTTTGGGGACCTAAAAACAGCCTGAGTGCATAGGATGACAGGCAAAGTTTTTAATTGGCAACTGAAGAGCGGAGAACACGTCTGGGATCAGCAACAGATGAAGCTTCTGGATGACGCAGGTGAAGCGCAGTGTAGGCACATGTCAGGGAAAACAGGGCTCTGAACCCACTGGGGGATTTTTAGCTATTTCAATCCTGCTTCTGAAGGAATATCTGATGTTGGAATGATGGGATGGAAACACATGCTGTATGGCAGCAATGAAAATGAGTTTGCATATTTGCACTTCCGGTTCCTTCGTCTTGAAGTCAATGGGTGTATTGAATGGGTTTGTGATGCCTGAAATAAGGTCTGTGGTAAACACAAGAGACTTTCACGGTTTGCTCACCAGATTTTTCAATGACCTTCCACGCTGAAGAGTCTGAACTTAATCTTCCAGAAATTTGACAATATCATGATTATATCTTTGTCACCACACACCCACATTATACCCTGACAGAGGATTTGACCCATTTGGCCCCCCCTCCTGAAATCGGTGACCATTACACCTCCACCATATTCTGCAAAGACTGGGATGGTTGCAGATATAATGATGCATCCCAGTGGAGGAAGAGAATAAAAGAGAAGTAACAGTGATGGTGCACCGCTGAGCCAGCTGTTTCCTGCTGCATTAAAATACTGCCCCACTCAGCACAGTAGGGTTTGTTTCTTCTAACCAATCACAGGATGTTGAAGACAAGCTGGGAAATCACGAGCAGGCTGCGACTAGTAAAAGTGAGGTATCGAGTGTTACCTTCACCAGCCGTGTGGAGGCCTTGAGGATGAGATGAGACGTATCGGGGTTCGACAGAGTACAGCGTTAAATGTTTTCACGAGGCTAATCAGCTTAAGTTTGGGATCTATTCGTGTGTCTGCAGTGTGTTGCTGTCAATGGTACATAAACCCCTCAATAAATATTTGACTCAAACTGGATTTGATAGTTTTTTGCAGTCTTTAGTTGTTGTTGTTTTTTGAGTGTGATAATTAAAATCCCAGATTAGTGAAACAGGAGCAAAATGCTGACGGGTTAATCCACCCGAAGCTTCCAGAAGGCGTGAGAATTACCTCCGCTGAAGGAAGGGAATTTGAAAATGCAATTATGCTTCAGAAATTGAGCTGCCATCCTCTCGTGCTGTGTGTGGGAACGCGTGAATATATGTACATCCAACCCTCAGCAACCCTGGATTGAAGCAATTACTGTGTGCAGGGCTTCAAATGCATATTGATTTTCTAAATTACCTCAGTGTTCATCTTTCTGACCTCCTCTTAGCTGCACTACAATATGTCAAGACTCATTTTTCTGATCATATTTAAGTTGACAAATTCTCTAAAATCAAAAGGAGTATGTTTCCAGACAACATTTAAATTTAGATATTAAGTATTCAATAAAAGATATACATTTAAAAGTGTGTCACCTGACAGTAACAGAACATTCTGAGAGAAATAAAACAAATGAATTGAAAGGTTAGTCTGTGTTACCCGCAGTATGTCAGTCTTCAGCTGCAGTTCACTGGACGGTGCGGAGTGCATGAGGCCCAGCAGCGTTCCCATATCGTCGTCTCCGCTGGGCGACAGGACGAGCTGCTGGATGATGAGCAGGGCGTGTTCCCGACACTGACGGTACTTCACGATGTTGTGAACACAGCGAGCGCCGCCAAACTCCCTGAACAGAGCTGGGAGGCGGCAAGAAGAAGGGGCAGAGAAATGTAGTCTTAATGTTTTTAACTCAACTCAACTCGGTGTGCTACACAACATAACACATCTCCTCCTCACAGCTCTGAAGTTCAGCCACAAGCGGTGGATTTAGCTTGGGCAGAAACGATCCATTATTTCCATTATCGATTAGAATAGATGAACTGTTTTGTCTAAAAATGTGAGAAAAACTGCTCAACACAATTTCCCAGATGCCCACGTGGATGTTTTGTCAGATCAACAGTCATATAAAACAGAGAAAAGCAGCAGATCCTCAGATGTCAGAAGCTGGAATCACAATTAGTTTATATGCATGCTTTCATCTGACCTCTATATCTGGCAATTTATTAGTGATCTAAGACAGTTTGGAACACATCGAGTGTGTTACTTAGGATGTTTCCACGGACAGCTCTCCTTTGAAATCCCGCAGCTCTCGAGCCTCCACCTTTCAAAAGCTACAGACGGTCACAGGCAGATTTTCCGTGGCTTAGTCCTTCAAAGCACGGCTGAATGTTTGAATCCAAGTTCAGACTCATAAATCTTATTAAGTGTGAAACACCCAGGTCTAAATCACCTTGCATTACACTTTATAGGCTTGCTGTTAGGTAATGTGATTTGATTTTGATGACTTTTTAACGCCATGTTGCTACTTTTGTCTCTTTCTTTTCATTATAGAATCACTTTTAATTGATAAGTCGATGGATTGAAAACGTTTCCCAGACATTAAACCTGGTTTTAGTGCCTGTAATGCCTGTGACTTTACGGTTTTGCTGAAACGTACTACTGAATGCTTATTTTACTCTTTCACAAGGTTTCTTGACGTTTTGTTTCGTCACGTGGATGTTTACTGTGATACTGGTGATTTAAAATGTCTGTTTGCTGCTGCTGATCTGTTTGCTGATGGGAGCGTTGTGGCTCTCATCCAGAACTCTTAGTACTGCTTTCTTGTTTCTGCTTTCTGAAATTGTTAAATTCTCCTCCTGCACTTGTCTAGATAAGACAGCCGGCTGAGAGCCTCACACGTACAATGTAAATGTACTCCATGTGTCATAGTGCAGTGCTACAAACACCACACACATCATCCCGTTGTTCTGACGATAGCGGCCATCATCAAGGTCGAACGGAGATCTGAGCCGTTAGTTGGTAATCTTTGTGACTCACCACATTTCTACAGCTGACTGACAAACACACACACTAACAGAGGGTCAATAAGAGGGAGGAGAGGGAGCTTCAAGGAATAAGATACTTTATTGATCCCTGGAGGACATTTCTCTTTCCTCTCCACCTCCACAGTGCTTTGCTCAAGGGCACTTCAGTAAGGTGGAGACATGCAGATAACAATGGGCGATTGGACTTGATTGAACTAAATCAGCATATTGAGCGATTCTACATCTTTGCATTCAAGATCAAACGTGATGCAAATAACTAAAGCCAACAATTTGAGTGTCATCAGTAGATGTAATGTGCGTCCTTCACTGATCCTGAACCTGCACAACATCCTGCAGAGCGTAACAAAAGTCACCTGCAACCTTTTTTCATAGGTATGTATGAGTAGGAGTTCAGTTTAATCCTGTTGTCTGCATTATCCTGTTTAAACTGATCCAGAACAAAACCCAGAATAACTACAACTTTAACTGAAACTGAAAGCTTCTGTTTTACAGCCTTTTAGCTTCGGTTGTACAGATTTTAGGGATATGAAGCAAAAATACTAATGTAGGCACTGGCAGACCATTTCTATTCCAGAGCTCAAAGGGTTAAATGCTTTATAATGCAGGTTGCTCAATGTGCCCCCACTGCTGTGGAAAATGTTGCCCACTAACCCTACAAGGGTGCACCCTATAAAGTCAGGTCCGTCTCCTGTATTGTTGTTATCTTATTGTTACTATTGATTGAATTAAGGCTCTAAGAATGTTCTACATTATAAGTGAAGAGGGTACTTGAAAGTTAATTATTAAGGGACATGAAGCCCGGCTGTGTCTCCGAACCACGCATGAATCTTTCATCCAAAAAAAGACCTTTTTCACACAGGAACCATCAATGATGTGTAAGGCATCATGTGCATATGTGTGTGTGTGTGTGCGTGTGTGTGTGTGTGTGTTTACCTGCATTAGTGTTGGTGGTGTTGGAGCCATGCAGGAGCACAGTCAGCGTCTCCATCACCAGCCAGGCCAGCTGCTTCTGCTCCTCTGCTACGGTGTTGTTTTTACAGTCAGCTGAAGACGGCAGGAAACAAAGGGAGAGACGTTAGCATGAGGCGACATCACGGCTGCATGTAATGCACACAGTGAGCGAACACCACCAATGATAATAAGTATAAGATAATAAGATCAGAAAGGGCACAAGGTGAAAAACATTTGAATGTGGAATAGTTTACCTTAAGGCAATAACACAATAAGAAAAGGGAATTGAATTTTCTAACATGCTGTATTTGAGGGAATTACATTTTGGGCTCTAATGGGTTTACATTGTGCTTTTGATTCAGCTGAGTGCATTTCAGGTCAAGCTTGTAGTTGGATAGATCCATTTAGTGTGCAGCTAAAACCACCAGTTAAACAACCTGTAGTCTTGGACCAGTTTGGACTTTTAAATTCTTATTTTGTGTTTGGTTAATTATGATCTATGCACCTCACCTTGGTCATTATTGTGTGGTTGCTGCTGAGTGGCCGGGTCTTTGAGCAAGGCAGCGTACTTGTGCAGCAGGTTGACCAGCACCTCCAGCAGGCCGACCTCCCGCAGCACGTCGCTGAACACCGGGTCGTGGCGGGCCAGCTTCAGCAGCGTCTGGACGGCCGTGATGCTGCAGGCGTGCGACGTGCTCGCTTTGAGCAGCACGCTGACGCTGAACAGCTCTTTGCACGGCACGTAGTTGAGGCTGAAGACGACAAACTCCAGCAGCTCAAAGTACTTGGCCTGGGGCTCGGGCAGCTTGGTCACGCGATCTGCAAACTGCGACAGGGTGTGCTGCGACTCCAGGATGAAGTAGTTGGCCGGCTCTGCCGCGTAGATGTTTCCGATGGCGTCCAGTAGCATGCAGGCCAGACGGCTTGTTTTGGCCCTCAGGAAGGCGTTCTGAAGCACCGAAAAGGCCTGGATATTACGCACTGTGTGGCCTGGAAGAGGACAGATGAAAAAGGAGGAGGTAAGTGTTTGTGATTATGGCAAAACAAATATGATTCCAAGAATTACAAGATAAATTGTTTACAGCATAAATAGGACGTGCAAAACACAGCCAGTAATAACTGCAAGTACAAAATGTCAAAATATACCAAAAGCCTGGTCTGTGTTTATTACTCACTCTCCATGTTGTATTTATGTCCATTAAAGTAGTCAGGAAACTTCTAAATGTGTGCAGCTGAACCACATTAAAGTGCATTAAACTGCAGGTAAGCATAACAACAAGGCTTTACTCCCACTGGCACAATGGATCCAGCCATGACTTTGACACAGCCTAACACCGCTCTGCTTTGCATCGTGTATGCATTTAGTGTAAAGCGGCAAAATGATTAATTACAAGAAGACAAAAAAATGATCAAACATGAACGAAGTGGGCAGATGGAGGCTGATGGCACATTTACATTTCTTAGACTCAGACCTACATATGGCTCTGGCCTGAAACCAGCAATACAGAAACTGATTTCTTGGCCTTGAAAGCTCCCTGGCTAAATGGAAAGCAGATATCCGACACCACCCCCGACCCTGGTACACGAGATGAGACGCCTCGAAGAGCAGTAAGTGGAGGAGGAGTGACTCAGAGAACGTAAAATGTAAATGTAACAGCAGTACATGGGTAAGGAGGTCGAACCATCAGGATACATTTTCTTTCTATTGTTCTTTCCAGCTTTATTACAGTCCTCAGTTACATAACAAATGTTTGATTGATTGACCAATCCAAGGCACGCTGGGTCGGGCTGCCCCCTTTATTTACGGATTAGTCGAATAATTCATGGTCTTGTGTGACTAATACGCTTTTAGACCTCTAATGGTTTTACATGGTCTATTTTGTAAGGAAGGAAATTGAAAGTAATGAAAATGACTTTACACAAAAGGAGCTTTTGGTTTTTATTATGCAACAAATTGTTCCTTCAGATATTTCTGAAACATTTTGATCTTATCTGCTACATTAGACTGCTTCTTCACGTCTGATTTTATCACTCCACAGTCTAATTTGTAGTAATGGCCTGCTCCTTCTACATAATCCCTAATCTTTGCCATTCACTAATACATGTTGGCAGTGTTGCTTTGTCAACTTGGTGTTGGAGTATGATGCATTAAAAGGAGAAAAATCCTTATTTGATGTCAAAATCCACTGGTTAGTTCTTTATCTCTCTAACATTTAAGTTCTATGTTTTTCGGGGGGGAACGTAACGCAAATATTCAATATATATATTTATTATATATATATAATATATTATATTATAATATATCAATTAAAATATGTTATGGGTTTGGGAGGTCCTAAACTTAGGATGGAAAGCTCGAGAAAGGATGAAGTGCTAGAGATGGAGGGTATGGACGTGAACTACACTACACACATCATCTGACCTCCATTTTGGGGTTGAGTAGTTAACAAAAAACCACAAACGATGACTCACACTCTCTCTCTCTCTCTCTCTCACACACACACACACACAAAAAAGTGACACTGACGAGTGTCATGACACACACAGCCGTTAAGTGAATGTGGCGGGGTAATTAGGCGTGTAAGTGGACCCTCACACCATGATGGCTTCCTGCAATGACTTGGCACATAGCTGGAGGTGTCATTAGGTGGGTAAACACAAGTGTGTGTGTGTGTGTGTGTGTGTGTGGTAAAACAGGGCAGAGTGTGTTGGGGGCAAGGGTGTATGCAGTTAGAGAGCGGCCATCAGCCATGGGGCGGAGGTGACACATCAAGCTACAAAACTGTTCATCTACTAGAAGCGTTCAAACCACCTCATATAAACCACATGTTCAAGTCACATTGAAACATGTCAACTTTCCTTCAACTCAAAACAAAGTCGTAACAGTTTACGATAGCAAAGCCAGAATGAAACCTAACCAAAGAGAAAAAATATATTTATAAGAAAGAAAGAAAGAAGATGAATAAATACAAAACGTATTAAATGAAAGAATGAGTGAAAGTCAAGGGACGCATGTTTTAGATTTGATGATTTTTTCACTTTCTTTGGCTACCATATCACAAATAATAACAAATAAATAGCTGCAGCTCTAACACGCATTCACAACTCATGCATCATTTGAGCACTCCTGAAACATTATAGATAAAAACAACCATTTTAAATTTAACTCTGCAAAGCAGTACAAATACTCAAAACACACTCAAATGATTCAAGCAGTTTCAACAGTGACCCCTATAATACAAAAAGATGTTTAGCAACAAGAAACTCAGATTTTCTGTCTGGACAGCGCAAATGACATATTTGATATTAAAAATTGTGTTAAAAAAGTGAAAACTATGGAAATAATATGTTGATTTTCAGTGTATTTGTCATGTTATGCACATTATCTTGATTAGGATTATTCATATTTAACCCTGCAAAGTCGTTTTACTATATTATTTATTTAGATTTATCGTTATTAATCTATTTCTTTCTCCGTGTATGTATGTGTGTGTGTGTGTGTGTATAATTTTTTCCCCTATTTCAAATTTTGGTCTTTAGATGTTGCTCTTATGCAACATCTTACAGTGCAGATAAAGACAGGAAACTTGGGGAGAAAGTGAAGGGTATAATCCGCAACAAGGACGCCTGGCTGCAAATCAAACCAGCCATGTTAAAAATCCCCCCTTCTTTTAAAAGAAGAAGGATGCAGGACAGAAGGTCAAGAGGGACTGGTTTCTATGGCAGTAGAAGTAAACATGTGGCCAAAGACAATTCTTGGAAACCACTAAAGCGATTCTCTGGACTCCAAAGAGCCAATTTGTATGCAAGAAACTTCAGGCATTCATCTCCAGCAGGGTGACAGGCGGCAGAGTTGCCATGGTGTCTGTCAGGTTTAGCTTCCTGGGATCAGCCAAGCATCAAAATCATTTCAGGGATTAAGATCTGACGGGGAGATGCGGCGGCTGGGGTACACACGGACACTTTTCCACAAGTAATTCCTCTCTTGTTTCAGGGCTTTGGGCAAAGAGACTTGGTGGCAGCGAAGCGGGCGCGTGATCCGAAAATCACTGGATTGTATCCTGGATGTGTGATGTCACTCCCATAACATTTACCCTCAAAGTGTCCCAGAGTCCTTCTTTAGATGATGTCCTTCTTTCACAGATGTCTGGTGTTTTGTGTTTGATTTTTTAAGTTCTTTGGACACAACCTGTATTTAAAAGATCTGACGTCTCCTTCTCCTAATTCCACCTTATCTGATATATCTGGACATGGTGTCAAACAATGTCAACAGGCAGACTTCAGCATTTAAGGATAACTTTGGCTATTCTATATTGTTGTTATTATCTTCTCTACTTTGTCTCTGGCTCTCAGCCCCACCCATTGGTTCCCAAAAAACAAATACTTTCATTATCATTTTATTATTATACTTAAGGGACTAAATGTTTTCTGCACTGATCATCATGCCACTGAGTGTTTTTCTGTTTTACCAGCTAATTCTTTCTGAAAGCACGGATTATTTAGATGTCTAGTCTGCACCAGGACTACCCAAACAAAGGATATGATGAGCACATCCATTAAAGTCTAGTTAGTGATGGGAATAAAGAAAGACGTTGATGAATTTACACATTAACCAGCCAGAGTTGCTACCATTAACACACCTTTCCCAGAAGGCTGCGGAAGAACGAAGCCAGGCAGCAGGAAGGGGGCTCCGGTGGTTAGGCCGGCAGGTTTCAGCTCCGTCACCCCATATGTGGTCAGACAGGTGACCAGGTTGACCAGGTCCTTCAGTGCATCTTTCGATTCGTCCTCCTTGGCCTGTTCCAGCCTGGAAACACACAGTTGCGCTTGTGTGAATATTCATGCAACACACTGGAGGGACATACAGCAGGACTGAAGCTGTACCTGAGCATGAGATCGCAGAGGAAGGCGTAACCCTGGCACATCCGGAAGTCGTCCAGCAGGGTCTGGGACACGTCGCTGGAGTCCTTCAGGAAGCAGGAGAGGCCAGCGAACATCTCCACAATCTCCAGCGGGGACAGATCATCCGACTGCTGCATGTTCTGAACACATGTGCCCAGGCATTCCTTCTCTGTAGGTGGAGAATGGGTTATTTGCTCGAGGCTTATTTTCAACATTTCTCTACAAGAAAAGGAAAATAATCAGCATCCGGTGGAAGACATTCTCTTTTTCCATTGACGTCACTGAGGAGCACATACTTCAATAAGATGCAATCTTTGTTAAGTGATTTGGACTGCTCTCTATCTCCCAAAGGTAATTTGTGGAAATCAGTGCTGCAGGTGGATGATGGGAACCAAAAGAGCAGCAGCTGCACTTCCTCCAAGTTTCCAGTGGACACAGGAGCTTATTAATACACCGTAACAGCTAGTGTGTCTTGTTTCAGTGTCTCGCTGCCCACTTGTGTCTACAGCTACTGAACAGGGCTGCAAAACATTTTGTACACCCTCTGGAGTTTTGGTAAAAATTCCCATCAGGGTTTGTACAGCTCTTTAAGAGAAGAATTCAAGCGCTTTTCAAGCACTTTCAGGGTACCTAAACCAAAAGTTCTAAATTGTTACTATAAACATGACGACGGGTTCGTTTCATTTAAATATTAAAAGATGTTTGGTTTCTGAGTGATTGTGTAGATGATGAAACAACAAATTCCAAAACTTGAAAACTAAACTAAACATAAATAAATTAGGTATTTTCCAAACTTTCAAGACTTTGTACAAACCCTTGTGCTGAAATACACAATAAGATTAAAATCTCACAACAAATTGTGCAACCCTCGACGGGTTCACAAAGTTTAATTTGCCAAAACAGAAAGTGTAAATTCTCTTGAATTATTAGTGTGCTGTTGAAACTGAAGCAAACAAACTCATTTGTTTACTTTGCCAGCACTCACACAATGGGGTGTTTGTGTAACTGAGGCACATGACAGTCTGTTTCATGCACTTCCTTGTTGGATCTGCAGGTTTAACTGTTTAACTGTATGTGGATTCCACTGCAGCCAAACGCACGTCGGGCAAACTCCAGATGTGGTTCGGGTGATTGGATCTTGGCCGTGTAACAACATATACTCAGTCAGCCTCATCTGACCACAATGAAACCATCCAGGATGCCGACGCGTGTACACACACAACCCACACATGCTCTACATTTGCACATACCATGTATGTATTTGACCACGTTGACGCTGAGGCCGTGGCGAGAGATGGTGGTGAGCACCTCCCCCGCACTCCTCCTCCAGGGCAGGTTGTGGGGGGGGCACCAGGAGGTGATGGCACTGAACAGCAGCTGGAGGTCGTCCTTCTGGGCCAGCTCCTCCGCCGGAGACACAAAGGTGCACAGCTTCACCAGGATCTGCAACAGGGGAGAGGATCGGAAACTGACTCCAGCCGAAGACATCAGCCTGATACAAAGTGTTTGTAACATCGGCCTTCTGTAAGTGGCATCATTAACATCTGAAGATACAAACCATTCAGGGGCATAATGAAGTAACACATATCAGGCAGAACTTCTCACCATGGATGCAGAAAAGGATGCACCAATCCTTTTGTACCAGTACACATATGGATTAAAAGAATCAAACTAAATCAATGACCATGTTATAATCTGTGACGCAGTCTTTATGCTGAATCAACAACACATGACAGGAGTAAAATGTGGTTTTCTATCATTCAATCATTTCGACATCAATGTTTGTGATCATTTGGAACTTTTCAAATTAGACGAGATCATTCAAATGTTATGTCCTCATCTTGTGTTATTCAAAGTTTATATACTTTAGACATAAAGTGAATTGGTGGCTGTGGGAGGTAGAAGCAGTAGAAACTGAATAAAAACGTTGTAGTTGTGGACCTTAATGGAGCAGTTGTACAGTAATCTGTCCTGTTGTCTTCTTACCTGGACGAAGACTTTCTGGAGCAGCGCCCTGCGGTCAGCCAGCGGCAGCTCCTGCTGGGTGTGGCCCTGGCCTGGGGCCTTATCCTGGGTGGGCGGCGGTGGAGGCGGCGGCAGGGGCAGGGGCTGCGGCTGAGGGGTGGAGCTGACTGGGGCCTCGGCCATGTGAGGCAGGTCGAAGAACAGGTAGAGGCATTTGACCAGCGTGGATGGTACGGACATGGTCGTCATGCAGTCCACCGTTTTCTGAAAGTAGAAATAAGAAATGAGTTTCAGAAGAAAAGAGCAGTGTTGAGATTCACACACGAGATGTAATCATCCGGATGTTTCATCACATGTATCAGCGTCATGATTCCACCGACAATCGAGATATTTATTTATTGCTCGGCCCTTCACTGCAGAACAACATCTACTGAATACATACAGGTGGAAATGTTTGTACTGTCCGTTTGGTAAACGGGTGTTTTTGTTGTTGTGTTCTGATTCATGGTTGTGTTTCTGTGAGGAAAGAAATGCCAGGAGGAGCTCTGAGGGCTTTGTGTGTGTGTTATTGCATGCGAGAGGGAGAGTGAGAGCGGGGTGTGTGTGTGTGTGTGTGTGTGTGTGTGTGTGTGTGTGTGTGTGTGTGTGTGTGTGTGTGTGTGTGTGTATCACCATGGCAAGGAAAAAGGACTGGAGAAAGAGATTTGTGCTCACTGAGGCGAATGATTCAGATTATCAAACACAGCTTCCCAAACACACACGCAATGACAAATTATCTTGCTCCCTCTTTCACTTACACACGCCATCTCATATAAGACAATAACCCCCCCCCACACACACACACACACACACACACACACACACACACACACAGGTTGAGACGACCCTCACATTTTCTCCAGCACGTTTGCACCTCAAAGAAAAGATAGACTCACAACAATGAATAACAGAGCACAGCGGACACACACACACACACACACAGCCCCTCTGATCGATGGAGAGAAGGGGTGGGGGAGGGAGAGACAAAAAAGAGCAAGAGCAAGGTCTACAGAAGAGACAATAGTTAATAGTGAGTCAATATAATGAAAGACTGGCTGGAGCAGCACCGGTGGTACACCCAGCAAATGAGGTAGAGTGTGTGTGTGTGTGTGTGTGTGTGTGTGTGTGTGTGTGT
>JAVQJD010028439.1:0-20585 GCA_036023655.1 Nannoperca australis | reverse complement strand
CACTGAGTGTGATTGGGAGTGATGTGTTTTGTCTCGTGTTTTTTGTGTGTGTGTGTGTGTGTGTGTGTGTGTGTGTGTGTGTGTGTGTGTGTGTGTGTGTGTGTGCGTGTGTGTGTGTGCACTTTTAAAATTCATTCCCAGCTGAATCCTCCACTTTGAGACACTGACAAAGGTACACAACCATTTGAATAGTGCAAAACATAACAGGCCTTCTTTTGGTCTTTCAACAGCGGCTCACAGCAACAACAGTGTCTTTTCAAAGCGTTTACTTTCACAGGGGGTGCGACGTTAGCTCCTCGTGGGATTTTATGCTCAGCGCTCTGCACCTGCCGAATGTGCTTGACAGAGGGAGCAAAAGTGGTCTAAATCGCCATTGTGATTTCTCAGGGAAGCAGATGATTAGTAAACAAATGGTTCAGGCATATTTAATTAAGCTAATGTACTCCCAATGCTCAGACTATAGTGTTTGCTGTGAGGGGCCTTTACTTTGCAACATACAGCTGTAACATTTTTACTGCTGACAGATGACAACAAAGAAACTGTAACAGTTAAGTAACACTGAAGTTATATTTCCTGAACTTTACACAACGTGTGATTTTCGTTTTTCAAATTTAAATGTCTTTGCCAAATCAGAGTATATAGCCTACTGGTCCATTTATGTGATAATCAAGGGGTAGAAATCAAAATGACAGCAACGGATGAGTCAACTTGGTTTGACTCAATGAAACTACAATGACCTGCGAATCTGTGCCTTTTTAACTGCTTAAAACCAAATCGAACCAGGGTCCCAGTCATCGAGACAAGCTGTCTGAGAGACACGAGACCTGTCAAATCACACTGATGGCGTTTGATGCTATGAATGTCTTCTATATATGAGTGAAATAGTAATTTGAGCCATTGTGGAATAAACTAGTCATCTGAAATAGAAAGTGGTGAGTGGCACACAAAGGAGGCCAGTGTTCGTGTGGAGAGGTTTTGCAGGGCAGGGAATGCTGAGAGTAAACATGCAACCTCACTGAGATGCAGATAGTTTGAGCATTTAGAAACACTTGAATCAAAGATGAGTTCCCCAAGAAATGCAAAGTGGATCAGACTCCCTGGTCGACCTTTTGGAATACAAAAAGATGAGGAAAATAGCTGTGACTTGCTTTACATTTTTCTGCAATAAATGCAAGACATTAGCTTTATATAAAATGTGTGTTTATACAATATATGTTTTAATTTGAAAAAAAGGATGCACATAAACTGCAAACAGAAAATGAAGACACTTATCACAAGTTATACATATAAAAAAGAATACATTCACAGCAAAACCTGAGCTATTTCAATTCTCAATAAAAAAGCTACATTTTCAACTACAGGTGATTTTTTTCTCCTTTACAATAGTATGCTGTGGTTACTATCTTTGTCACAAACAAACAATAACAGCCTCACACGGAGAGAGAGAGAGAGTCCATGCACACAGAGACACTACTGTCTCGAATTCAATTTATTATGAAAAACAGCTGAATTAACTTGGCTTAAATCTGAGTGTAACTTTATTTACACTGACAATCCTTTGTTTTACAAACACACCAACTTTGCCAGTAAAATAAAAGCCGTTTTACTCGAATAAAACACCAAGTAACTTTAACATTAGAAAAATTGCAGTCGCACTGAAAAGACAACACGATGTGTTTAAGGGGGTGAGGGGGGTGGGGGGGTTGTTTTTTGCACGGAAGATTCCCACCTTCAGATAGTCACTGTGGGTTTACAAATAAATCAGAATGCGATGTGTCATTCCGGTGCTAATTGACAAAGCCGTAGAAATAAAATGCCACCTTCCCGCAGCTATGCGCTCATTCTGTCCGATCCATTAGCATTATTTTTCTCTAAATTCCAACCTTTTCACATAAGCATCCGCAGCAAAATACAATACATCCTAGTAACGCATCGCAAACATAACCGACACATTTTTTAAATCCAAACGCAGCACCAAGCAAAGGGGAAAAATCCACTGGTCTTTCAGTCCAGCACAAAAATGCATCTACTCTCTTTTCCCTCTCTCTTTTTTTCCCTCACCTCCACTCCCCCCTCCCTTTCTCTCTCTCTCCCTCCCTCCCTCTCTCTCTCTCTCTCTCTCTTTCCCTCCCTCTCTCTCTCTCTCTCCCTCTCTCCCTCTGGCCTGGCTGGCTGGCTGGCTGTCTGACTGTATGAATAATGTCCTGCCTTTTGTAATGAAGGGGGGGTAAAGGGGAAAAAGGACGCTGAAGTGGTAAAGCCCTGCTCCCATGCACTGACATTGAAAATGAATGACAGCTTACCTGCATGCCAATCTTCATCAGACTGACACTGGGCTGACAGCACAGCCTATACTCCTCCACACAGCCGGTGACGTCAGCCATGCCAGGCCCCTCCCACCTCCATCTCCATCTCCGCTCCCCGTTTTCCTAACACCGGGCTGCTGATGCCTTCCCGTGTCCATGGGAAATACGGCAATCGCTTGTGGGCTTTCACGAAGACGGTGTTGTGTGGGAATACTGACTCAAAGCAATGATTTGGAAGTGATGAAGCACCAACAGTTATTCGTCCTGTTTAATTCAAGTTTCAAAGTGTTATTTGTCATGTGCAGTAACAACAGTGACATCCTTCTTCTGGAAGGCTCCTAGCCTGTGCCAATACAAAATATTAAATATTAAAGACAATAAAATGAATATGAAAAAATAGATTGTTTGGACAAAAAATATGTACATGTTTGCAATACATATATCATATTAATAGCAGAGCTGTGCGTAGTGCAGAAGATTTTTTTCAGACAGCAAAGCATCTAAAGCACAGATCATGCATTGGCCAGGAATCAATTCTGGGTCAACTGCTTGGCAATAAGCTGTGCATTGCACTATACCACCAATGCTTAAACACGTCAGTCCCTATCCAGATTTGTTTCCTGGAGTGGGTGTTAGACATCAGTTGTTAACCTGTCCTTGCAGGAACAGCCTGCAAGCATAATTTGCAAACAGCTAGATGTAGCCTATGGTCAATAACCAGAACTTTCAACATCAAAATGCACAAGAAATGTCTCCATTGAGTTTAATTTAGCCATAATGAAAAGACTAACAGAAAAAGTGGGGTAAGAAAAAGTGTCTACATGTTCCTTTAATTACTTTAGTCTACTATGATACGTTTCAGGTTTTGTCTTATTTGTTGCAAAAAACCTGATTAATTCCTGGTCACTTTTGCTATTTTCCAGTTATATGCTAATAGTCCCTGCATCATTCTTGTCTAATCTACTGAGCACCATGAAATCCATGTATGTAATAAACTCATTCAATTCATTTTCTTACAGGTTTACCAGAGCGTAAGCCAATAAAACCAAACCCCACTCGCAGTGTAGCAGTTTGTTGTAAATTAGTACGCTTGGTATTGATTGCTCTAAATTGTTTTAAATAGGATGCTGGTCTCTACCATCTGACTTAAGTATTCAAGCCATTAACACATGCTGGATGCATGGATCTTACGAGGGTCACTTAAACATGTCTTCAACAATTCGAGTAGGACTGGAGCGCACGCACACACACGCACAGACGCGCTGAAACACACACACGCCTTTGAATCGCGGATCTGGCCAGCCCTCTGTCGGTGCGCATTAATTATTACATGCTTCAAAAATGATGGGAGCCAAAAACACTGCTGCAAATAAGAACTCATATAGACCGAGATTTCTACCGAGACCAAAAATGAGACCCTTCTATTTCCTCTGGATATTTCCAGCTGAAACACACATAACTATTGACTTGATATCAAAAGAAGGGAACTTAGCAGAAATCCTCTTATCCATAGTCACAAGTAGCCTAGTATAAGGTCGTCCAATCAATAGAAACATTATGCATTGAGTTTTAACTGTAATCAAACCTGTGGCTATCCCAGTGTGACTTTTCTGGGGTCCCCAGACAGTCCACCACAGTAGTTTCATACACTATGAAGTGTTTCCATCACCTGCTGTAGCCTAAACCAGCCGAATGATGGTCCAGAGAATGCACGTTAAACCAGCTCAGTGTAACTTTCAAACTGAGGCAGGTGCAGTGAATTATGCACTATGACACATTCTGTCCATTAGGTTAACAACCACAACATTGTTTTGACTATAATGTCAAAAGAAAACAGGTAGCTTAGAAGCTGTAGATGTGTACTGACCAGCCTCATAAGCATCTGTGGTGATAATTGTAGCTGTAGCCTATACATATGCTTAATGCTCAAATTCATTATTGTCCAGATTGTCCTCTCTCTCTCTCTCTCTCTATCTCTCTCTCTCTCTCTGTGTGTGTGTGTGTGTAGGCACTTTTGAGTAGATTATTTGTTTATTGTTGTTTACGCAGGCTATTTGGCCTATTTTACTTGGTTGCTGGTAATGATATATTTTGAATGATTATCTGATCAACCAAATATTGTAGACTATGGTGATGGAATAGAATAGAATAAAATAGAATAGAAGCCACCAAGGTAAAGAAATAAAATTGGCCTCAAGTCTCTATAGAAATGCTTTGTAAGTATAGCCTCCCTACAGAAGAAGGGCAAAGGGACATGTTGGGTATGCTATGAATGGTAAAAAGTCAGATGAGCTAAGCTAACTTCTGTTGGCTGAACATTATTGGGATTTTTAGTAACGACGCATATGATTGGCCCATCTTGAGTTTGTTTATCCAACCAAACTCCAGTTTGCTGTTACCAGGAAGCTGAAGACGCTGGTGCCGCTATATGTAGCTCTTGGACTGATTACTACTTGAGAATTGACGAGTTAATGGACAGACAATATTATCATTTACGGAAGAAAATTGTGCGTCGACCATTATAAGTTATATTTTTCACTAGTTAAGCATGCAGTCTGCAATTCATTCGGCTTCAGAATGGCAGAGCTAGCAGACAGTGACCCTCACAACGGAGGAAGTTTCCTCTAGCTAATGGATTTTAGGTATCTAACCCAACATGTAGTTAATTTGTTTAAAAGCAGTATTGCTTAATCACTAATATTACAAACGACGGACTATTTTAATTAGTTGTTCTTTCTGTCGAATAAACTACCGCGTAACGTTGCTTAACAAAAATGGCAAGTACCGTGTTGGAAGTCGGTACAGGCGTTTTCGTCATTACTGTCGTTTGGATTGTGGCTCTTGTATTTGGGATGATGTTGCTGAGAGCATCTGGATCAGCAAAGTGAGTGACAACAGATACCTACACACTCCGTACACAAACACAATTTGAAAATATTTGCATAAATTGATGAAGAATAGACCAGATTCGAGACTGTTTAGTATCTCTCAGCCAATGCAATATTTCTTTGACATTTCCGCTACTTTAAAGTGGGTTTGCTTCTTGTCCTTCACACATATTCTGAAACATATATAACTTAAACTGTGACATTAGTAAGGTTTTCTAGTAAATTCGGTATATGTTTGACTTATTATGTAGCCCCTTATTCCAATGAAACGCCAGAAAATGAATGGGTCGTATATGTCATTATTGAACACAGCGATGTGTTTAAGGGAGAAAGAAAATGTAGGAATATCAAACATCTCAACGCTGAAATATAGTAGAATTAGGTGTCACATTAAAGAGTGGACCCAGATCCACACATATAGGTGTTTTAGCAGGTAAGAACTGATTGTTGATAAAGAAAGACTTAAACTATCATGTTGTTTTGGCCTGTTTTCACACAGAAAGGTTGCAACTCATATTTTTTGCCACCTAAATATTTTCTTGTCTACCCAGAGATACCAACAAAAATAACTACAACTTCCTGAGTCTTAAATTCTGTAAAACTAATGATTATACCCACATGCTGCTATAGTCCCTGCTGATTAATGCTTGGACTGTTACTTTACATCAGACCTGCTAAAGTCGGTAAATTGAACGCACTGTGATGCCAATACTGCACTTGTGTAAGGAACAATTACAGTAAAATTTAAATGGGGTGAAAAGTGGTGCTATTTACTTGATTGGAAAGTTAACTTTTTAAAAACACAATAAAGAATGTCATTGTTTTTGATTGGTACTTTATAATGACATTATCCTCAGATAACCCTGCGTTTACTGCAAGTCTTTGCAAATTAGCAGTGGGAGTCACCACGTTATCGTCTTAACTGTGCGTGTGTGTGTGCGTGTGTGTTGTGTCTTGCCAGGTTAGGAGTTATCCCTGTTTTCCTCCTGGCTCTCAGCATCACTTTGGTGCTGGTGTTTTTCCCTCGCAGCCTGGAAACAGCTCCACCTTTCAAAGAGATAGAGGTGAGCTCTCCACCTTCTCACACACACACACACACACACACACACACACACACACACACACACACTTAAAACACTTAGATACTCACCCCCCTGTGTCAGTTTAATCACATCTGTTGGTTTGCATTGACAGCTAAGTAAGCTTAAATGAATATCTCATGTCCTGCCTAGAGTGTGAAAGAGTATGTTTCACTCTAAAAATGCAAATACAAGAGTTTTTACTTTGATTTGGTTAGAAAAATGTTGACATGCTGAACTGACATGTCACTACAAGAAGAGACAATTTAATAATTTATGCTGCTGGCCAATCCGTGACAATGACATATTCCAAATCAGCATTATATCACACTATTTATTGTATTCAAAAGCACAGAGACTTGTGCTATGATCGTCTGTTATTGTGCCTCATGCATAATGACAGCATAATGACTTTAGTTGGAAACAAAAGGATGTTTTCACTTTTGCTGTGCAGCCATTTGGCTTTCATTACCACCAAATGTTTTGGGTTGTGAGACCACTGAGAGTGAAGATGAGGATTCAGAGCCCACAAACAAGCAGCTTACTTTAGCTGAATGGTCATCTCGTGCTCTCGTGTGTGCTCTCAAAAATCACATATACAGTTTTCTTGATGCGTTCTGAAGGAATCTAGGAGCAGTAAATGAAATAGAAGTAGTCTCTTATTTCATGCTCATCAGTCACTGCAGTAGAACAAATATGTAGCTTTATCACAGATGTATGGTCTTAACATCTCAAAGGGTTGTTCTTGTGTGTGCTTGTATGGCCCAAACCCCAAAAGACGAAGCTCAGATCATGCAGGGTTGTAACTAACAACAGAAATATTTTCCTTTACTTGACTGATCGAGGATATAGGCTCTATTTTGGTTTGAGGTAGGTGAATATAAACATCCTATCCCAAATCAAAATCTTAACTCTGATAAAGCCAGTATCCACAGTACTGTATACTTGTAAATAGCATGTGTCATTGTGTGCGCACTCCGGTGTATGTGCTTGTTGTAAAAAGGCCCGTTCTGCTTTATCTTAGTCCAACAGCAACGCAGAACAAACACTCCCCCCATGTTGCCTCCGGGTCGTGCCAATAAGCCGGCCAGATCTGCCAAGCAAGCTGCCACCCCATAGAAATAGCAGAGCAGAGCCCCGTTCTGGCTAGCTCACTTTTTATAGCCTTTGTGCAAAGGCAGATACCAGAGCAGCAACAGAGACAGGCAGCAAAACATGACTTCCTGGATTTCTGTACAAGGCTTGTGCATAACATCAACCCATGGCTACTTGACAATGTTTAAAAGAGGTCATGTATTAAATGACCTTATGTTAGCAATCATCACATCCTCATCACCCATTGGTTTGCTTTGTATAGTTCTCAACGTATACATTATCAGAGGGCCTGTTATTTCTGTATAAATAATATACATTTATACATAATGTATATTATTTTATTATTAATATTATTTACTGTACATATTATACATCATATATTTCATTTGAAGTAGCGCTCACATGATTGTAGCATATAACAATTATTTGTTTATTTATTTTATGAATTGAATATATTCATCTTTTGCTTGTATTAAAGAGCAGTTTTTACAATGGAGTAGAGTACAACCCTCATAGCCCACAAACATGGAAACTTGTCTTTGACCTATCTGGTATTTTATTAAAACATAAAAACACACACAATGACAACAACACTGACTGCACGAATCCTCCAAGTAATAAAATACAACACACACATTAAGAAAAAGATTCAACTGAGTGTGTAAGAATTGAGTAAGTGTGGGTACCTGACAAGCCAGTGGCTTCCTGCAGCACAGTGCAGCTTCTCGAATCTGGAAAAACATGAAGGTTCCTGTGTGACTTTGGTTTTTGAAGCTGAAATAAATCATTGTTAATAGACAGTTTTCAAACAGGACTAGAAACATCCTCATCTATGTGATTATAAACAGCATGCAAACAGGGAAAAAATGCATGTGAAGATGAAGGTTTCAGTGAACACACAAAAACCTGAAATCCTCCCAGCAAGCCAAGAGATGATGTTTATTATGGCTGAGTGTGTTTGTCCTGTTTTATATGTGTGTGTGTGTGTGTGTGTGCAGATTGTGTAAGAAATGTCTAACCTCTTGCTGTTAAACAAAACTGAAATATCATAGTGCCAATTAGACCAGCCCCAGACTAGTGGTGGGGGTGGTTTCTGCTAGACCCCCCCGCACATACACACACCTCCCACCCCCACCCCCCCGCCGGCCCGCTCCCACCCGTGTGCTCAATGGCACATTAATAAAACATGGCCCACACTTTGGGTTCTTGCTTGCTGTGTAATTGGCAAATTAAAAAGTGAGATGTGTTAAATGCATCCATAAGAGATGGTGTACATCATCCCCACCTCTCTTAGACACCAGCAGATTTACACACACACACACACACACACACACACACACCTACTCTCGTTCCACATCAGTTCCTGTGAAATCTGTCTTTAGTCAGCAGTAGGGCTGATGCTCCTCTGCTATTATCTGGCTTAAGGGTGTTTTCTTAGTTTGTATTCATGGGTGGCTCATGATCTAAATATTAACACAGACCCAGAGCTATCAGTGAAGTGTTGATTAAATCTATCAACGACAACTTTATGAACTCCAAACTTCTCCTAACTTAATGCCAAATACCAACCTAGAGGATCTGCTTTTCCTCCGCCTTGTTTGCTTTAGATCTGTTAATGGAAGTGTTGCTCAGGTGAGCTGCAGTGTTGTGTGGTTTGTGGTCCCACTGATTATCCATCTGGCACAACACAATCAGTATTTCATTTTCAGCAGAACAGTGACACGACAAACATGCTATGTCTTCAAATGCTCCGCTGCACGATTATTCCCTGAACACACCGGTCTCATCCCTACAAGAATCAGGAACCACTGCTTGGCTACATGTCACAGCCTGTTTCTCTCTGTGGGAATTGGCTGGGATCATTTTTCTGTGTAATATAACAAGGCTGTAATTACACATTACCTCTTAACTTTAAGTGAACACATTAATACACTAAAGTTATTATGAGGCTTTTGCACATTTTAATTACATTCTTTAAAGTTATACAATTAAACAAAGAGATAGTATTTCATGGCTGATCTGTTAAATAAGGTCAGTATCAGCACAAATACACATGTAGTGCATTGAATCAATGCATTACTATTTATGGAGTATTATAAAGAGTATGGTCTAGACCTGTTCTATACGAAAAGTTATGATTTGGCGCTATATAAATAAAAGTGAATTGAATGTAATTATTGTAAATGTTAATTTCACTGAAGTAATAAAGATGTAGTAAAAGTAATCAATGATTTCAAATTCAAATTGAAGTAAGAGTGGTTACTAAAGAGGTTTTATAATTTTTCTGTCATCTTTCTACCATTTAGGTCCCAAAATGTACCATTCATGGTGTGTTTGACTTTGCTTTGATGTCTCTGTCACTTTCACAACAGATGAAACAAAACGGCAGGTCTGCAGCGCAGAGGTATTCAGGGTTATCTCTAATTAAACCTAAGTGGGCATCCTCGTAGTCAAATATGCACTCTTCTCTCAAAGTTTGTTATAATTTTAATTCAGACTTTCTAAGCACATGGTTGTAGATTTTCCTCTCCATGTGTGTGTGTTGATGTATGTATCTATTTGTCTGTGTGTCTGTCTGTATACACAATGCCCATTCAGGGCTTCACACAATGCCACACTATCACTCTGCTTTGTGAAAGCCCTCTCCTGACATCTGCTGGCTAATAGAGGACATGCTGATTTGCTTCCCCCATGCATTAAATACTGTTTACTAAGTTACAAATATCTACTGTGTAATTCTGAAGAACTCCTAACAGTGGGCAGATTCGCTCTTTCTCTCTGCAGATAGTGGACACTTTGTTCATCGGCCGCTACGTACTGCTGGCGGTGGCGAGTGCAGTCTTTCTGGTGGCGTTCTTCATGCTGCTCCCCTTTCATTTCCTGGAACCAGTCTATGCCAAGGCCTTAAGAACACACTAGAGCTGGCACCGGGATCACATCGCTGATGTTTACTTCATGGCTAGGTTGTTGACTGTTTATGCACAACCAACAGGAAAGAGATGTCCAATGTCTAGCTTGTTTTCTTTATATTTTGTATAATTTAATACATGAGATGAATAAACTGTTGTGTTTGTTTGGTATGTGTAAAGCATTACAGCAATCCCTAGTTAACCAGCACTGAAACACTCCCTCCACCTTTTTATGAAAACAACAAATATTTACATTGCCTGGTTTGTCTTATTTTTATTATTCCCCTCCTAATATGTTGATTCCTGCATATGTTGATACGATGAAGGTTAGGTAACAGTGTTAGTGACAGTACATGGCACACATTAAATTCAGGATGACCCAATGCAAGTAAAGGTTAATAAAAATTCTGTATGCATCTTATGTGATGTCCCATTTGGAGATTGCATTAGCGGCTCTTCAACTGGACTGACTGTTAAACAGTGTTAATATTGTGATGTTTCTTTATTTACTGTAGCTAATTTGAATAATTACAATAAAATGCAATGATAACTTGAGCACGGTCATATATATAAAATGTTTGCAGGACTGTCAGCAACATCACACAAAGAAAAACATGACATATAATATGACACACCTAAGCAGTTGAGCAGTATTTGTATCACTGAACATTTTTGTTAGTGCTGCACAAATGCATTAATATGATGCATTTGACTAGATTGTTCTAGCTAAAAAAACTTTTTTGTTTGTTTGCTCACTGAGTGGTCAAACAAGCAACCAAAACTCGACTGTATAGTTTGTCTGACATTTTCATTCAATTTAATTCTGATTCAAAAAAGTGCCCAGGAGTTTTCCAAGTTAAAATTTTTACTGCTGATCTGCCTTGCTTTCTCTGTCTCCTGTCTTTTAGCCTTAAATAATTGCTCATATGGCTCTAATTCATGGTGCCAGAAAAGCATTCTGGTTCCACACGTTCTCATTGATATCAGAATGTCATATGAATATTGAATGGACAAGTACAAGTAGACTCAACTACTCAACTTGTATTTGTACAAAGCTACCACCAGCAGCTAGCTGACTCGCCATAAACACTGGAAATGTGGAAACAGCTAGCCTGGCTCTGTCAAAGTGAATAATCCACCTAACATTATCTCTAAAGCTCACCAATTAACACGACTAAACAATTGTTTAGTCCATACAAAAACATTGTAAAAATGTCAAGTTTCCATTTTACAGCCATTAATGGGAGCTTTGGAGGTGCTGGTAGGTGGATTTTGATATCTTTGGACAGAGCCAGGCGAGCGGTTTCCCTTTGCTTCCAGTCTTTATGCTAAGGTATGTTAGCAGGCCTCTAATCTCTATAAACAGATTTCTGCATATGAATGCAGAATTTGTAGGCAAGGGACAAGATTTTGGTACATGAAGCATTCTGGTTTCCATTTGTAGTCTGAGGAGTTACTGATCACGTTCCAGCAAGCTTTCACTGCATGCAGGTGAACAGTCTGTGTGGAGAGCAAAAGAGGCAAAGCGCATTGACTGAAATGCAGTCTTGGATCCCATCGACTATTGTCTGACAACTATTTAGCTTTTTATCAGTCTCTGAACCCTTGAGATTAACTTTTTATGAAATGTATGAGATCTGAGATTGCTATAAGACTGACACACGGAGGAAGTCTTGTATATCCATTACCTTCATCCAGATATCAACTAGCTACACCTGAAACCCAGAAACCTCAGCTGATGGGTTCTGGGATTGACCAGCTGCTGGCTGTTGCTCAAACTAGTCCTTTAAGCTCCTCAGGAAACTGATGGTAGGAAGGTACATCATTAGTTCATGTGGGTAGTCAGAAGTGCGGAACAGGCAGGTGATTTATGAAGAAGGAAACATCTACCCACTTCTAAAGCCCAGCATGCTTTGGGTTGCAACTTTGTCAAACATCTTCATTTCCTTCGGAGAACAGATGTCACATGTGTAACCAACAGATTTGTCTGTGAACAAGTATTTATAAGCTCCCGTGTACCATTGTGCTTTGCTATTGTGTATTGCTTGGTTATACATTTTGCCAGCCACTGAATCATATCCTGTCAGTACTGACAAACACAGTGCAACATTCACATGGTTATGATGCTGATTCCATGGGGTATAAATAAGCAGATGATTCCATAGAGAGTAATGAGCTTTTGCTGTCTAGAGGCTCAATTATAAACACTTGCCCCCCCCCCCCCCCCATTTTAAAAGTGTGAAGCCAGAGGAGACGTGGAGTGGAATTCCAACCAGGATGATGAAAAAGAATCTAATGAATCAAAACCAATCCTATTAGTTCCGGCCCACATCTCCATTCTGTGGTCCTTTTTCTGCTCAACAATCCACAGCATGATTTCACACAAGCTGGGGAACTGTGGGATTTCAGCAGGGTGGGATAGGCGATCTAAAACCTTTCAACCTGGAAGGACTTGTTGCCTGTAATTGGCCACATGATTACCCCAAAACATGATCTTGGCCCCCGCAGAAAGTGACACTGAGAAACAAGTCGATCCAAGTACACTGACTGAACGAGAGGTTCAGCTTGAGCTTGAGCGTTTTGGTTTGAGCCATTTGACTTATCGACAAAATTGCCTTTTTGAAAGCATTCAGATGCAATTTATATTTCAAGGTTACAATGCAAAAGATGTTTGCACCCCTTCCTCGCCGTCGTGAAGTATGCAAACTCAAGGTCTTTGCAGTCCCTGAAGCGTGGGTCTAGAAGATCTGACAGTACTTGGCTTACTCTCTCGTTCTCACACAGTCTCTCACTCTACCTCACCTTTTTAATCTTTCTCTCTCCCTCTATCCCTTCCTCATTTTAATTTTTGCTACAAAACTCTGTCTCTTGGGAGTGGGAAAATGAGCAGAACAAAGCATGTGGGGGTTTGGGGATCATTTGGAACTGGGAGACAGAGTCTTTGTGGCGCAGCCAGCTGGACATATAAAGAGATGGGGGCGGGCAAGATAGAGAAAGGGGGAGTAATGCAAGGGCAAAGAGGTGTGAGCATAAAGCTCAGGGTGCTTGGTTTTGAAACTGTGGAGGGGACGGGGTGTGCTCCTCTCTTGTAGATCCTGCATTCAGATGCACTCAAGCAGAACTTCTGGCTTGCCGTTCACATCCTCAGCCATCTTGCCCTCTGTTTGTGATATGGATACCGTCACCGCCCCACCCAGCTCTCACAACACTGAAAATCCATTAAGGATTTTGAGCAAAGTTGGTGCACTTATCCCAAAAGAATGCGATTCCGTTCATGTTAAATCAAGCAGATGGCAATGTTTTCCATCCTTTCAAAATGTTTGGTCAATAAAACTTGATGAGGGCTCCATGGGATAAAACTAAAAGTTCATTTTAAATCCTTATAGGCTTGGATTAAATAAGGGTTTATTAGCCAACAAGTGGATGTTTGGCAAACCTGAAGACATCGGAGTTCACTGGCTGGTCTTTCACTAAGCTGTGAAAGAGCTGGTGATAGAACTTGAAAATGAACGGGGGTCTTGTCACCCTAGCAACAAACTATGCAGTTTTGGGGCCAAGAAAAGTTTTTTTCTCAGCACTGCCTAGTCGCGCTCTATTATGCACTTTTGTATGTATCGAAGGGATGCTATCACTGCAACACAAACTAGGAGGGCAAAATCCTCAAACTGAGATCCTGGTGTTGCCATGGCCTTTTACCTCTCTCTCAGGAAGGAATTACCCTAAAGCTCTGCCTCTCGGGGGATGATGAAGGCACAGATTAGAGGTCAGGTCACTCACCAATAGCCCTCCGCTGCTTGGACACGACACCCCATCGCGGGCCGAAGCTCTGTCCTGTGAGGGTTTCTATTTTGACAGCCTTAAGACATGATTGAATATTTGCCAGGCTTAGAAAGGCAATGGCTACACTGATCAAAGAAAATGTTCACAATAGTTGAACATGGGTGGCCACAGTGGTCCACAGAGCATGCACATTTGTTGCATTGGCTCCCACTGGCTTGTATTTTAATATTTTAACTTTTGGATTGACCTACCTCGAGGTACGGTTTGGCAAGGAGAGTGAAGTCATTTAAAAACATACAATGACTTAACGCTTATAAATATTTCAATAGATGAAAACTTGAAACATTTTTCAAGTCTGTCTTTCAACAGTAGTTAGGTGTCCATATGAAGACTGACATAGATTTGGTTTGCTGTAATAACTCATCCTGTTCATACTGGATATTAAGAGCCCTCCTCCTATTGTGCTTCCAATGTAAATCATTAAATAAGAGTTTATTAGCCAACAAGTGGATGTTTGGCAAACCTGAAGACATCAGAGTTCACTGCCTTGGTCCAAGCTGGTCCACAGCACAAACAAGGTAGTTTTTCCTTGCCGTTGTCGCCTAGTGCTTGCTCATGGTGGGAACGTTGGGTCTTTGTGTGTGTGGAAGTTGGTCTCGCCCGACTCCATGTGATTGAGTGCCCTGAGATAACTTTGTTATGATATGGCGCTATATAAATAAAATTGAATTGAATTGAATTGAATCATTGTACTGTTGTTACTGCATATTAAAGAAGAAGCTCTTTTACTCCTAAAAATACAATTTGGCTCAACTATCTAGGGTGAAACTCCAGAGACACTGTGAGTCAGAGACTTTGACATCCACTGCACTAGTGCAGTGACGACTGTTGTCTAGTCTGGAAGCCCTGATTGTCCATCCATCCAATGCTGCTAGTCTATGAATGGAAAAACAGGTAAAAGGGGCTGCTGGTTCAGTCTGACATTCTGTATTGAAACTCCACTGCCACTGCAAGCCCTGTGACAACTGATCCCAATACAACAGCTGGTCTGGTGCATCTGCATACAGGTTAGCCTTTGTGTATGGGTGACTGAGCATTGTCAGCTTTGATCTGGGTACCTTGCTGAGAGATCTGTTGAAACCCTGATGCACAGTTTGATGCATGTCTCTCCAGCTGTCAGCCTTTCTGTCTTGGTCTGTGGACCCTGGATTGGCCTTTACAGTAGTTAGAATTCAGACAGGGCACACAGGCCTGTGTGTTGGCAGGCGCTGGGAGATGTCAGACGTCATCCATGCCCCTGCAATTGACTACATTTAATCTCTCCTGGAAATTTGAAAAACATGAGTGATGCATGCACCCAATGTGTGTGTGTTATGCTAGTATTCTCTGGGGAGAAAATACAGGGAAAGATGCAGAGCAGTCAGTATCAGTCTATTGTACCACTTGGTGCACTGTTTATAAAAAGTATGGTTCAGGAGTCCAGGTGTCTTCCATTAGAGACCCAGTCCAAAGTGACAACTCCTTACAGATGTAGGTAAAGCTAGCTAGAGAACACTTGGATGGAACGACGTCTACCAGGACAGATAAGTACGGTATGAGTAAGGAGGAGTGCCATCCGTCTTACAGGCATGAACATCTGATCTCCTCTGTTGTGTTAGTGGTGATGTAGGTAAGTTCTCAGAGCTGACTTCACGAGGACATTACACAGGCATTTATGCATATATGTTTCTTATTATCAGGCTCCTTGAGCTGAGTTCATTATCCTCAGAACAAACTGAATGGTATTTGAGATGTGCTGCATTTAAACATTCCTTCCTGCCTTCTTTTCAAAGATGCAAACACATACCGGATACAGTTGGGCAGATGTTAAGTGTGATCTGATTTAAACACGACTGCAGACATGCTAGGAGCTCTGTGAAGCTGTACTTGTACTTACACTGGTGCTTTGAGTTAAATGCTAATTTCAGCATGCTAATGGAACTTCAGCACCTATACAGTTTACCAAGTTAGCCATTTTAGCTTAGTATTTTAACATGCTAACATTTTCTAATTAGCACTAAGCAGAATGTGAAGCTGAGGCTGATGGGAATGTGTTTAGTTTTGAATGAAAGTGAGTTTCCTATTAGTCTCTCTTTGTCTTTTGGCAAAATTAATACATTTCAAGCAATATTTATGTTTAAACATCCCTTAAAACTTCACACACAGAGAGAGAGAGAGAGAGAGAGAGAGAGAGAGAGAGAGAGAGAGAGAGAGAGAGAGAGCTTGTGTGGACAAGTTAAAGCTTTTATTTAGTAATTATTCTTTGTGATTCACTGAAACTACACTGCAGACTGGAGTCTCTGCTAACATGTGACAGCTGTCTCATGTGAATGGATCATTACAGGTCAAACACACATTGTATAGACCAGTGTCATATATGTGTCTGCTGTATGAAAGTTAAAGTGAGTTTTAGAGCAGTTAAGGCTGCTTTGGTGAAACCAGCTGTCCTTGTTTTTCTGTTGCATTTAAGTTGTGGGACTTGTTTCCATTCAGTGCTTCTAAGAGAAAGATTGAAACTAGATGAAAATTATGAAATGTTGACATGTTCAATAAAACAATAAATGTCCTAACTGTACAAAAAAAATGATTGGAGAATAAGAGGCACAGATGATCAGAACAACCACTATCTTCAAGACAAAAGCTCACATTGAATCACTTTGCTGATGCTGCTTTCTGAATAACTGTGCTCATTTGTTTACTGTATCAGCGCATGACAGGCTGCAGTCGGTCTGCTTTTCTCTACTACTTAATAGGTTCCATTGTTCAGCTCTGTGCTACAATTCCCTTTTAATTATGTTCTGTGCTCCAGGACCAATGTCCCAATGACATTCTATTTCATAAAAAGGAATATGGCTTTTGGTGCCTGTCAGGAAATGTTATTTTCTCAGTCAGATAAATGGAGAGGAAAATGTCTTGTCTGCAACAGTTTAAAGATTACTGGTTAATGAGCAGTTTGCTGCCGTGGATACTCCTCCCCGCTGTTAGAATATACAGTACAGGAGCACAGTGTTGTAACTTTGGAGCATATATTCAGCGAACAGTGTACTGTTGCAGGGGATATTCAGGTCTGAGATCTGGGGCAATTAACTTTTTGGCGTACCCACATCAGCATCATCTATTCTTACTTTAATGAATGAATTGAATTCCTACATTTCCCAGACTGCCTCTGTCCTCCAAAAATGACATCATCACGTTATTTGTGTCAAGCGCGAATGCTCTGCAAGTTGTTCCTCCTCGTGCGTCTACTAATTTTTGTAACTATGTGCCCTGGTTGTTTCATTTGAACAGGAGCTTTCCATGAGAAACCACAGGGGCAACCGAATGATTCTGAGCTCATGGAGACAGACTGCCACCACATTTTACAGATAAAGACTTCCTCAGCAACAACACGCTCTAGAAATGGACTTTGCAGGCCAAACCTCAAGTTCAAGGCTTCAGGTCTGACTGGCTGTTTAAAGCTAACAACAACTACCCAAGGGTCTTATCTATGCACTTCTTTGGCTCAGAGAGTGACTAAGCATTTCTAACGAGAGGTGTTGGTAAAGGAGGTTTCATGATATTGAGATTGGTGAGGTTCTGCTGCTGTAAGCATGTGTCTCAGAGGCTGCCTGCAGCCACAGCTCGTTGGGGAGGAGGAACAGAGCTTAATTTCATTACCCCATGTCAACTGCCACTAGGGAGAAAACAATGGAGTGGGAAAATCAAATTATGTAAGATAACAGGAAGGAGGGAGAAGGTGGGTGTGATGGGGATGAGTTGGCAGCGACGAGGGCAGAGTCAATGTCTTTAAACATATGTGCTATTTGCTGAGGAAGCCCTCTCAACATGCCCTGTGGCTTTTGTGGCACCGTAGCTAAGGCTTGTGCTTTCCTCTGTGGTGGGGGCCATATGGGTGATTTCATTGTGTGTCAGTCTGTGGCAGCATGAGCACCCCTGCAGGTTGAGTCAGGGGCCCAAGGCAGCCGGCTAAGCGCATACAGAGGGAGGGGTGAACGATGGACAGGGAATTATCACTGACAGCTGTCTCCTGGAGAACATTGAACACATGGGTCCTTGCGGAGCTGATGGTCAGAGCTGGATGCTACAACGATGGGAGGCAAGATGACACCCTGGGTGGGGTCAGCAGCTTTTGGTCACCTCTGTCTGGGGGGAATGTACTGAGCATACATCGTGAAGAAGAGCTGGATTATAGGAGTGTTACTACAGTGGCACGCTCGAATCAGCTGCCCATCGCTGTGTCCATGGTAACAGGAGATGGAACTCTGATAGACCTTTAATATGACACATAACTATTAAAACAGGGCCATAATGTAATAAATCCTCTCATCACAACAACAGTTAAAGCCTAAATATTGACCCAGAGGCTGCAAAGTGCTGAACAGGATGAACACGTTTTTGCTGCTCAACAAAAACTGTCAACTTAGTACCATAAGAATATAAATTTAGGTCATTAAAATCCAGAGAGATTATCCCCTCATGCTCAGCAAACCTCATGAGACAGCCAAGTCACTTAAATTCAACCTGCTCTGTTCTCTGTGGCTGCATCATCTTCCTTGTTGCCTGTACCTTGATCTGTGACACAGTTGAAACACAGCACCATTTTAGAAGCCAAGCAGCTACAGTATAAAATGCCATGACGTGTCAGTGTTACTGTTGCTGTGTGAATTATGTAACCTTTCATGTCCCTTTGAATGTACTTGCATGAAGGTAGTTGAAGGTAACACACAATGATTAAGAAATGAGGTTAAAACTTGGACAAAACTTTACCCAGCACTTCTAAGCTTTTTAATGGGTGACAACAACTGTATAAACACAGTGATGATTTCTATTAATCAAGGCCAGGAGCTACAATCAAAGGATAAAGAGATGAAAATCATCAGGTTCTGAATGAATGAATTCATTCTAAAATAATTTGATGATCATAAAACTACGAAAGAAACCTGCTGGCAAAGAGAAAATGGAAACTGCCCAATCTGGCGCCTCAGGAAGCCAGATCCATCCTCTGGCAAGCTGTATGACATATTCCTCTGCTAACATACAATATGATTCTCTTTCTTAAAGGCTGTGAAGCTCAGAGAGGACTGCACGCTGCAGATGGAGCATTGACGCTGACAGCCAATCACTGCACAGCATTATTAAGGCGTTGGTTTTGCATGCCACTGTGTTAATGGCTGTTGGGTGTCCCTTTGATGGGCCACTCCATTGGTACTGCCGATAAAACGGGACTTTTGTGACTCAGCATTTTTTGAGAGAAGATTTTCTTAATCTTTCCAGGACCGATGCCAAGTTGTTGCGCGAGCGATACCCCAGCCTGGAACCCAAAAGCTGCTTGAATGATTCAGAGGTAGAACAGGAAGCAGGAGTGTGAGAGAGGCGGTGAAGAAAGTGAAAGGCAGAGCTGGAGGAGAGAGAGATACTAAAAGCTCTTAGCCATTAATATCTGCAGTTCTAAATGCTCCAAGGATGGAAATGAGTGTTGCTCATTTAGAAGGGATGTGCAGTGCTGAGAGCTTAAGTAGAGATAGGAACAAAAAGAGGACATGACATGATGGTTTTGGTTAACTCCCATTCCTTTCCTCACTTTAAATACACTGATGCATCCTTTTGCAAAAGGTGAAACCAAGTAAAAAATGATTTCACTGTTTCAAAAGGTCAATGTCAGAAAATGTATGTTTGCAATAATGTCAATTCAGTGAAATGTCAAGAGATAACCACACACTGCAGAATGAAAAAAAGACCTAAACAGAACATCCAAAGGTGAAGGAATGGTCAGGATCCCCATGATCATTATGATTCATCCTGTGGGGATGATACATATCCATGCCAAATCTGATGGCAATCTTGACCAGTGTTGGATGTTGGACTGTCTATTTGGAAGAAAATTAGCTCATTAGCTAACATCGATGTGTAATCTGAAATGTTGATTCATGTGCATTGCCCCTGGTAAATAAATAACATAACTTTACGTACATTACTGCCACCTAATCATGGATGTATTTTCTTGCACCAAATGCATGGCTGCAATGCATTGAGTGATATACACCTCTGAAGTGACTATCGTTGTTGACTCACTTCCTCAGCCCTCCGAGGGTCCATCTCACAAACATGTGCTCTGTTCAAGTTCTCAGTTGTTCAGACAAATGGAACAACATTTATGACTGTGGCGGGGATTCCCCCAAGGGCAAGTGCCAAGGGGAAGTCAATTAGGGCATGTTGAACAAGAAGAAGAAGAAGAACCCACTTTATTACAGAAATGCAGACACAACACACATGCAGATCACATCACACGCTGAATTTGTCCTCTGCATTTATCCCATCCATCCTCCCAAGGACAGCCTGGAGCAGTGGTTGTCCTTTTTTTCGGCGCCTGGGGACCAAGTCCAAGTCCAAGTGCTCATGCCCTGTCTTGGTCAAGGACAGGGCACTCAAGAGCAATCTTCTGCATGTTTTTTGTATGGGGGTTATATGTATCGTATGGAGGACCCCCTA
>JAVQJD010028435.1:0-19420 GCA_036023655.1 Nannoperca australis | reverse complement strand
AAATACAACTCTTATGTGCTTATTAATAGTTTTATTGATATTATAATTAAATTCCTGCAGCATCATGGATTCTATATGCTGACCCATATATGACACAAGCGGCATGAGTTAAACTGGTTTGGCCAGGAATCAGGCCAGCGTTGAGCTCTGATGGACAGAACCGCACCAGATCTGTACAGGTGGATTAGCCAGACTCGAGCCACATCCTGGGAAGACGCATGTTTTCAAACTAACTTCTAAAAAGAACATTACAACAGAGAGAAGGATGCAGCACGTCGCAGATGGTTGTTGACTGTCGGGTCTGAGGTCACACCATCTTGGCACAAACGAAGGGGAGAGTCACATTGCACAAGTCGTAGTTCCACTTGTGATCACCTGCAAAACAAACAGAAATATCAAAGATTTCAAACTGTAAATACACAGAAAACGTGTCAGCGCATGGAGCAACCACTAGATGGCAGCACAAGCAGGATTTTCACAACATGTATGTAGCAGGTTTAACTTGTGTTTAATCATATTAAAGTGCATGACATTAAACTTTTAAACATTGTCAGAAATTTTTAAGTATATATATATATTATATATAAACATTAAGTCCTACAGAATAGTATTAGTATATAATAGAGTGAAACCCAATCCAACACGTCACACTGGAGTTGGGATGAGATTTTCTTGAGTTGAAATACTGAAATAGGTTGAAATGTAAAGGTTTGCATGCGTGTGTGTGTGTGTGTGTGTGTGGTTTATTACATCCATAATTTATCTTCAGACAGTAATCAGCCGTCTCCGTCTCGAATTCGTCGTACCAGTTGTTATAGTCAAACTTGGAGCCGTCGCTCCACATCCAGAAACAGGCCTGTGGATTGAAAGACGCAAACATTCATAATTAACTCACTTATTATCATATTATTTTGTTAAAGTAACTAATTGCACACCTAAAGTTTTATTTTGTAAGTTTATAACAACTTAATCTCCAGTCAAGTTTGTGTTTGTGTAAAACTCCAAATACTCCTGAAACATGATGATGACAGATGAACCCGTGTTGTGAAGTTTGGTTCTGTGTTATTTCCCTACATGCACGCCGTCGTGGCCTCCGATCCAGGTCTCGGGGAAGTGGTGGGAGTCTCCTCGGGTCAAACTCTGGATGAAGTGGTTGTCCTCGGCGCTGTGCACCGACGCCAGGTTGGCCTCCTCAAACAGACAGTAACTCTGCAGGAGAAACAGTTTCCACATGAGATTCACTGCAACACGACGACAGGCGAGTGGTCAGAGTGTCGCTGCTCACCTCGGATTCAGCCCACGTCTTTGGGCTGTTGATGAAAATGAAACACTGTTTGCCAAAGCTGGACCAGCCGGAGGGGCAGCTGACCTTGCTGTCTACACAGAACATGTGACACATAATGTGTTTAGTGAGCTGCACGTTTTAAATTCACCTCAGTTCACTGCTCGTGTTCATTTACAGACACTTTTATTCATAATGCCGCTTTATTTAAAGTGGTAAAGAAACCCGTCACTCACCACAGTCTACAGGGGCGGTCCCAGGCGGCGTCCTCGTGTCCGGTATCTCGTCTCCGCTGAAGACGTTGACGCACCAGCAGTAGCCCGTGGACCCGGAGCACTGCTGCGGGAGGAAGTTCCCGTTGGCGTCGCAGTGTGGGACGAACTCCCCGACGCGGTTGTGGCTGTGCTGCTTCTTGGACCTGCAGAGGCCTGAAGAGCAGAACAAGTTCATGTATCGACCTCCAGCACCAGAGGGCGCCGTCCAACAGCTGCACATGAACTCATTGTGCTCTCCACATTATATTATACATGATTATCTACCCCGCACAGTGTGGCCACTTCACCCCATGATGATTATTTATAACTTTATTTCATTTCATATAGAAAATGAGTGACTGATGTACTGACACACACTGTCATGACTTTGGTACCTCCATAACCCCAATGTAGACTACATACTGTGAACTTTTGCACATCCTCAGTTCATATTGCACATTCTAAAGTCTCTATTTATATTATTGGATTGCTTTTAGTGGTTTTATCTGTATATATTTGTGCTCTTTTATGCATCAAAACAAGTTCCTTGTAGGTAAAAACTTGGTAATGAATCCGTTTCTGATTTCTGACACTTAGCAAAAAGTTTGACATGATGCCTCCCCCCCCCACACACACACACACACACACACTCACACTCACACTCACACTCTCTCACCACAGTCTACAGGGGCGGTCCCCGGCGGCGTCCTTGTGTCCGGTATCTCCTCTCCGCTGAAGACGTTGACGCACCAGCAGTAGCCTGTGGAGGCCCAGCACTGCTGCGGGAGGAAGTTCCCGTTGGCGTCGCACTGCGGGACGAACTCCCCGACGCGGTTGTGACTGTGCTGCTTCTTGTACCTGCAGAGGCCTGAAGGTAGAAACACTCTATTAAACTAGAAGGAACCTTTACTGGTCCCTCAGACAGGAAACTGCAGCGTTACAGCAGCAAAACAGGCAGAGATAGAAAATGTAGCATGAAAACAACAGAAAATACAATATAGATAAGAAAACTAATGAATTTACATTACGGCTCATATGAATATTGCTAAATGTGACACACACACACACACAAACACACATTCTCACCACAGTCTACAGGGGCGGTCCCGGGCGGCGTCCTGGAGTCCGGCACCTCCTCTCCGCTGAAGACGTTGACGCACCAGCAGTAACCCGTGGACCCGGAGCACTGCTGCGGGAGGAAGTTCCCGTTGGCGTCGCACTGCGGGACGAACTCCCCGAGGAGGTTCAGGCTGTGGTGCTTCTCGTACTCACAGAGGCCTGAAGAGCAGAAACAGTAGAAGAAGAAACTTGTACTTGAGTAAATGTACTCAGTTACATTTGAGACCACCAGGACATACTGAACCCTCACCACAGTGATCGTGGTCGGTCCCCGGCGGCGTCCTGGAGTCCGGCACCTCCTCTCCGGTGATGACGTTGACGCACCAGCAGTAGCCCGTGGACCCGGAGCACTGCTGCGGGAGGAAGTGCCCGTTGGCGTCGCACTGCGGGACAAACTCCCCGATCAGCTTGTGGTTGTGCTCGCTCTCGTACTCGCAGAGGCCCGGGTGTCTCGGGCTGCTGGAGTTGGACGGGAAGCCTTGGCTCAGTGTCACGAGGACGCAGACCGTCAGAGACACGACGAGCAGCTTCATGGTGAAGATGTGAAGCTTCTCAGAACACCTGAGCAGAGAGAAAGCAGATTCACCTGGTCCTCAAACCTAAACAGCCTCACCTGGTCCAGGATCAGAGTGCTGGAGGACTCTGCTGCCTCTCTACCTTTTATCCTGCAGATCACTTCTCCTGAGTCATCGCTGAACATCCAGGTCGAGTTTTACATCAACAAAGACGCCTCTGAGCCGGCCCACCCACATGAATGTGGCTTTGTCTTTAGCGTAGTTATTTATTGTACATCTGCAGGCGAGCTGCGCTCTTTGTCTATTATTGTATTATTGTTCTACTATTGTAACCAGGCTTAGTTTTATATATCAGCCTTTTCACCTCGCAGCGACTCTTTGTGTCTCCCAGACGATCTTGTCGGTTCGTACCATCTTAAGCAGTTCTTGTTTTACCACCCTGTATTGTGCAGATCTGGGTCATGGAGCGTATATAATATATAATGTATCTCATTGTCCAAGAATCAGCCTGCCACTAGTTATTAATCACATCATAACTTTGACAGGTGAGTAACCGATGCCACCTCATATCAACAAATCTCAATTATGTCTCTGAGGAAACAAAACAACATTTATAGGTCACAATCAAAGAGAAATGACTTGGCAAAAATGTGTGTCCGCCCTGCAGCTCTGCAGCTCGTGTCTTTCTCCTGTTGTTGATGAGTTTTTTTACTGTTTGTTCTCTGGTTCAATTAAACAGGTGCATTAATTATCTGATTATCATTAAATGAGATCAATAGTGACATAATCATCTCTTAAGATTAATACCTCCAGAACTTCACTGAGAATCATCATGTTTTTAAGTTTTCTTCAGTATCACGTATCCCAGTGAATGTTTTCTGTACGTCTATTGAGTTGCCAATGTTTGCCAATTTGCCAAAATGTAAGCAAATATCAGCTTAAACATATTTAAACTTACTGAATGCAGGGACAACATTACACTTCCAGTTTACTTCCTGCCCACAAATAGGTGAAGCCCCTTCTCTTCTGGTGTCCACCAATATTCTTTATTTCAGAAAGAATGTGTATAAAAGTCAGCTACAGGAGACAAAATCATTTTGTTGTTGATTGTTAGATCATTTTCTGATCCCGTTCAGACTGTGCCATGAATTACACATACAATATTTGTCAACTGAACTTAACTGAGAATCATCATGGTTTTATGACTCCCGGGCAACATTACACTTCCCGTTGATGCGCCAGCCTTTCCGGTGCCTGCCGTTATACTTTATTTCGGAAAGAAGACAAAATGTAGTGACGTAGTGTTTGACAATTTAAAAGATCATTCTGTAAAACAAGAAAAACTGTGAAAATACATATAAAAAAAAAGGGGGGGGGTTAAGTCTTTATAAGTGGGGCCAAAGGGGAAGTGATGGTTGGAGCCAGAAAGCCACAAACAGAGCGGAAGCCATTGTGGTCACGGTCCGTAGCCCACATACTGTATATTATGTAAGAGAACCCACATGCAAGAAAATACAAGATGTTTCTAAAATCACCATCAACAGAACAACAAATTCAACAAACAGACAAACTGCCTCTTTAAAATAATGTGCAAAAGGTTCTTTTACTGTTTTCTTTCTGCAATTATAAATTTTTACAGGCGCCAACTCACAGGTTTCCTGCCCAAAGTACAGTTTCTTGCTCACTACCTCTTTCACACTTCTCCCCTCAGACGTTTTACTTCCTCTTTACACATGAAGACACTGTTTAACCCTCACACACATTTTTATTAACTTCTTCCCTAGTTATCAGGAATCGTCTCGGCACAACAGGTAAGGCAACACATGCTTACAGATACTGAAGATGCCTCAAACTAAACATTACTTCTTTTTACAAGCTTCATCATTTTAACTGTTTTATAAAACAGGAAGCTGTCCAGTTGTGTCACAGATAAAAGAATAAGGAAGCACTATAAAACAGAATGAATGCATTCTGGGATCATCAAGGTCACGACTCAACTAGAAAACTGTTTGTTGTATCTGTGTACTGTGTTGTCAAAGTGCTGACTGTGTGTTATTATACGGCCAAAAATATGTGGACACCCCTGTCTATATACCACTAGAGTCTTCTTTTAGTCTGGGTAATTGGTTTGTGCCTCTTTGTCCCAAATGAAGAATTATCTTAAAGCTACAGCACACACACATATATATATATATATTAAAATGTTGGTCCTAAAATTAAGAATACATTAAGTGCCATTTGTAATGTACAACATCTATTTTCTCAACGTACAAACGTGATAGGACCTCCACAGATGAGGTACAAATATCTCTGTTTTGTAAATGAATAATTCACAAATTAGCGTAGAGTACGTGGATAAATCACATGATTAACCAGGTATTGTGCACAACATCAACTCCTGTCAGATGGTCGATGTTGTGTTGTTCATAAAAGATTTATGAAAGTCACAATAAAACTTTCCTCTTTTATTTAAAGATTTCCTCTTTTATCAAGTCCCACTTCCTCCCCGAGCTTCTGTCTGTTGTGTGTCTTTGTGTCCTCGTGCTGCTTAATAATTCTTCTTCTTTTCACTCCAGTATGAAACAGCCAAGCAACGTCTTCTTCACCCTCCTCTTCTTCCTCCTCCTCCTCCTCCTCCTCCTCTCCCCGTGCTGGGGTCAGAGGTCAAACCCACTCTCCTGCGATCGCTGCGACCTGAAGCTCTCCTGCAACTGCTCCCACGGTGGATTCACACACGTTCCCACGGTAACGGACCGTGCCCTGACCCTTGACCTGTCGCACAACAACATCACCACGATGACCGCTGACGATCTGACGGGCCACAGGCGGCTGAGGGCGCTGAGTCTCCGCGGTAACGCTGATGGGGTTTTATTGGGTTATAGGAAACCTAAAAACATGATTCTGTACTTAATTCCATTTTGATTCAAAGATTTTTGATTGTCATACCAATCTCCTTTTCACATGAGATTGCATGAAATGAAGTTCTGAGGTCCCGGTTAAAAGCCACTAAAAGAAATGATGAATAATAAAAATAATGAAATGAATAAAAAAAGCAGTAAATAGACATTAAACAGAGAAGTAGCAGCAATAAAAATGTTGTTCCACTATATTGAATTGTTGTATCTATAAGATATATAAATGATAATATAAAATAATACTACGATGTTATTTTCAAGCTTTTGAAAATGACTATTTGCAGGAGTTGTAGATGTGTAAATGTCCATTTTTGGTCAAGAATGAACTTTGACCCTCAGCTTTCAAGCCAATGTGAACAAGAAGGCCTTAAATTACTCAGAAAAAGAACAAGAACAAAATCAAAGTAACTACAAGCACCCTTAGCAGGTCTGGATCTTCTTCTAGGAAACCACCGCCGGGTGACCTGAGAGGTCTGACTGGGTTGTTTTCTGTACTGAGGAGCAGGACAACTATAATGATCAAAACAACAATGATATAACAATAACCAGAATAACAAAGACAGTAAGCGCTATAATAACACCAATGATGATAGTTAATAATAATCAGTGGCCCATGGGTTGATCCCTGTGGAACCCCTGATAAAGGTTTTGTTAGATGGGTTTAAACATGTAGATGTTACCGTCCTCCAGGTAACAGACTAGCTGTGATCCATCCGTCAGCGTTTGACTCTCTGTGGAGCCTCGAGGAACTCGACCTCTCTGACAATCAGCTGACTGCTGTCAACCACAAGTGGTTCAGCAAGCTAGGAGCTCTGCAGGAGCTCAACCTGCTCAACAACCCATACAGGTAACACAGTTAAAGGACACACTGCATATGATGTCCAGGTGTCCAGCGAGCCTTTCAGTGCAGTTTTTTCTCTTCTCTCCCCTCCTCTCCTCCAGCTGCCTGGGTTCTTCTCCAGCGTTTAAGGGGCTGGTGAGGCTAAGGAAGCTGGGGTTTGGAGGTCCTGATCTGGAGGAGCTCAAGAGAGGAGATCTGTCTGGAGTCACTCAGCTGGAGGAGCTCACTGTGCACGCCAACAACCTGATGAGGTGATACTGTTGTTGTGTGTTGTGTTTCCTGGTGGTCTAAACACCTCACTCTTCCCATCCTGGACTCTCTCCTGTCTCTTCATCTCTCTGCAGGTACGAGTCCGGCGCTCTAGTGGACGTCTGGCCGCTCGGTCGTGTCACTTTAAGCCTCCACCGTCCATTTTTAACCAACGTAGCTTTAGCATCATCTATGGTCGGGGACGTGTCGTACCCTGAGACGCCCCTCATTCTTCAAGACATCCATCTGATTGGGAACAAGTCCGTTCAGTCTTTTAGAGAGGCAGCCAGGAGGAGAGTCAGGTCTGGCCTCTTCCGTACAAGCTGTACACAAAGCTTCTTTCTCATTTCAGTGACTTAAGTTTAAATTTTAAACCAGTGCAACATAGAATTGGGAATGTGAGACATTGCTGCATGCATTATTTACATATTGTGTTGCAGTAAAATGGGTTTGGCAGACAAACCAACCAGTTGCACCTCTGTGATTTCACGCAGGTACATCACCCTCCGCAACATTTCGTTGTCCGATGAGGCCATTGTTGACTTCCTGGTGTTGTTCAGTGGAAGACCGCTCACCTCCTTTTCCACGGACGGCGTCACGCTGACGGGTGAGGGCAGGTAGGAAACCAGCACATCAGCAGGATTTATCAAACTACATGTTTCCAACTTAGCTACCTTCTTGCTAGATTTGGGGGGTTTTCACACTCATGTCCTAGACACAAATCTACGTTTTGTTCAGCAGGACAATCTTCACAAACTTTAATGACTGGTGTTTTTTGGTTGGTGTCAGGTGGGAAGCAGCCAAATGGACGGATCAAAGAAGCATTGACGAGTTCTTCATACGAAACGGCGTGGTGCTGGATGTCTTTAAGTTTGTCTCGTTTCTGCAGCTGAAGTTTCTGCTAGAGTACCCCAGGAAGGTGTCCCTTATAAACTCTCAGGTGCTGTTTGTCTACTACACCCGTCCACTACAAACCTGCAGCAAGAAGTCTAAAGTTTAAAAAACAAATGAAAAGCATGGGATTCTGAGAATTAAGACTAATACAGACAAAATACAACTTTGTCTCGTAGTTGCTTCAAAAAACCTTGACTTTCATTGTTTAATTCCACATTTAGGATGAACGTCTGAGCTCTTATATACTGTATATGTTTATTTTACTGTGGCCCTGTGAACTGAAAGCTTTCAAGCAACGTAATGTTTTCAGATGCAAAACATTACAACTGATACACGAGAGAAGTAAACTACCTTGTGGCCAGATAGCACTACAATGCTACCAGCTAGCTACCATGTTACTGTCCTTATGTGAAGACACGCACTCTCACATGCCAGTTTCTGGTGTGACCAGGCACTTAGTCCTCGTATTTGTAAAATGTGTGCTGCATTTTACTCCAACATCGTTTAGTGAAGCGTAACTTTGACCCTCAGGTGTTTGTGATGCCCTGCAACACGTCCCGCCTGTTGGTGAACCTGCAGTACCTGGACCTGTCAGGGAACCTGCTGACCGACATGACTCTGGCGGAGACGCTGTGCCAAGGAGACGGCTCGCTGAAGGACCTCCGGGTTTTAAACATCAGCGGAAACGCTCTGAAGGTGCCTTCATGTGCAGCCAGCAGGAACACAAACTTATATGGAGGCTTAAATGAAAGCAAATGTTATTATTACTCAATCTGGCCATTCCATTTTTGCAGAGCGACTTCCTGTTTCAACTTTATTGTCACGCTTATGATCATTTTCCCAGGCTGAGAAGCACTCCTGACACGTAAACTGATCACATGTAAAATACTTATGACCTGCTGCTGTCCAGTCTTTGTCCACAGTGAGCCGGCTGGTGGTGAAGCTCTCCAAACTGACCCACCTGGACATCAGCAGAAACGGATACAGCTTCATGCCCCAGGGCTGCTCCTGGCCCTCCACCCTGCGATACCTCAACATCTCCAGGGCTAAACTAACAACCATCTCCCCCTGTTTACCCGCAACTCTGGAGGTACTGAGAGTGGACCACGCAGCGGTAATCCTGACCAACCGTCATAACAACTCATTGATAAACCACTTATCATGTGCAGGTGTTGGATCTGAGCAACAATGATCTGAAAGACTTCCGTCTGCTCCTGCCCGTCCTGAGGGAGCTCCACCTCTCCGGGAACAAGTTGCTGAGGCTGCCGGCTGGATGGTTCTTCCCCATCCTTCAAACACTGACTTTACAGGTAAGAACCAGCCACGTCGTACATTTCTTCTTCCAGTCCTCTTTGTGTGACCCCTCCTCGTTCCTCCACAGTCCAACACCTTGAACATGTTCGACCGTCGAGACCTGCAGTCCTACAGACGACTCCAGAGCCTCGCGGTGGGGCAGAACAAGTTTGTCTGCTCCTGCGACTTTGTTGCTTTCTTCCAGTCGGGCATGAAAGGAGGAAGTGAAGATGTGCAGTTAACAGGTGGAGAAGAGAGCTACGTCTGCGACTCTCCTCTCTACCTGCAGGGGAAACCGGTGGGTGGGGTCCGCCTCTCCATTGTTGAGTGCCACCGGGTTTTGTTTGTGTCCGTGAGCTGCGGGGCGGCGCTGCTTGTTGCCATTGTGGTGTGCGTTGTGCTGTGGCGCCTCCACGCCTTCTGGTACCTGAAGATGACGTGGGCGTGGCTGAAGGCCAAGCGGAGCTCCCGGCGGCGGCGGCAGAGGGATGAGGGTTCAGAAGCGTTGATATCCTTTGACGCCTTTGTGTCCTACAGTGAGAGAGACGCCAGCTGGGTGGAAAACTTCTTGGTACCTGAGCTGGAGGAGCCAAAGTAAGGATTTTATATCATTCCTCCAACAACAATAAGTTGTCTTTTTATACTTTAGATTCTTGTACTGTGGTGACTAATCAAAATGTATGGTTGTGAAACCTTTAAGTAGAACAGTGCGTTAATGGTTAGTTGTGGGAAGTTGTTGCACTTTTGCAGCAGGCTGAACTCCACCTGCCTGGTTTAATCTCCACAGGGAGAACCACGAAGACCCTGTGCATCCCAGAAGCCCTCGGCCTCTGACCCTGTGCCTCCACAAGCGGGACTTCCTTCCCGGACAGTGGATTGTGGACAACATCATAAACGCCATGGAGCGCAGCCGGAGGACCGTGTTTGTCCTCTCAGAGAATTTTGTCCAGTCGGACTGGTGCCGCTACGAGCTGGACTTCTCCCACTTCTGGCTGTTTGATGGGAAAGCCGGCCGAGACGCGGCCATCTTGATCCTGCTGGAGCCGCTGTCCAAGGACGACATCCCCAAACGCTTCTGCAAACTGCACAAACTCATGAGCTCCACCACCTACCTGGAGTGGCCTCAGGAGGAGGAGAGGAGCGGGGAGTTCTGGAGGAGTCTCCGCAACGCTCTGAGAGGAGAAGACGAGTCGGACGACTGAGAGGGTTCTGGTTCCTACTGAAGACGTCCACAGAGACAAAACAATCCACAAAGACTCTTTCACACTTTGTTCTGTTGCTTATGCAGAAATTTTTAAATACATTTTCACTCATCAATCCAAAACGTTTGTGTCCTGATGTGTGTTTGAGGCCGCAGGACTGTGTGTGTTCATGATGATGGAGGAACAGTGGAAGAAGGTGCATCAGCCTGATAATAACACTGATAATAATACTTATAATAATCAACTTGTTTGTATGAAGGCTGACGACAAAACAAGATTGAGAAGGATCAATCCTTTGTAATAATCTTTATGATATTTTCTTGCTTTGATAATGAGGAATGTCAAAGTTATAACAGACTTTGAATTTGCATTTCAAGTTGACTTGCTGGTCTTGTGGTGAGGTGGCCACATGGGGGCGGTGTAGCTTTGTTATGTCTTCCACAAAGAGGTTGTGAAAGTGATTCTGGCAACAGGAAACAGCTTCAGCTCTTCTCTGAAGGCAGCTGGTGTCTGTGGTTCCCTGCAGGGGAGTGTTTCCTGCAACATGGAAGCAACTCCAAACCAACAGTATGTTCTTCAGTGAGGAGACGCTCAAAACATATACATACATGTATATATAATATATAATACACTTACATGTTTTGTTTATTAATGTATATGTACACATGGGCAGACCTGGAAAACGCACCCAAGTGGGTAGAAAAGTCTTAAGACCTCTTTATGCTTCAAAGGAAGCTTGTAAGGTCATCAACATCTCAGCTATGTTTTCTAGGCTCACAACATCTTTTGTGTGCAGGTAAGCTTGTCAGGTCTTAAGGTATGGTCACATTACACTCCTGTTTTATGAATGTTTCACTTATATTGAACACAAATTCAACATTTCCTGTTTCTGTGCAATCTACAGCTGCTCTGGAAGAGAATCACAGGTCAGAAACCCAAAAGAAATAAGACAAGATCATGACAGGAAACACATTTAGAAGAGAACCAAAGTTTTAATAAAATACAAACAGAATACAACAGGATGCTAAAAGTGCAGAAACCATATAGAGCTTCCATAAAAAAGTAAATAGCAGGTTATTATAATGAACGGTGCTTTTTGGTATGAAATAAACCGAATACACAGGATGTTGAGGTGATAATGTTCAAAACAGAAAATATATCCAACCCAATACTAAACATCCTAACCGACCACAGGAAAACACATAAGAATAAAACAAGATGGCAGCTCAACCCTCACGGAGCTTCTACAAACAACTTCAAAGCAGATGGTTTTACTTATAGTATGCAAACACAATATAACATGTTGGCTTTCAGTTCACTGCCACAAAAACATCGGGAAGATTACAGTTGCTCGTGATAACAAATATATAGTTGATTCAGAATCAGAAATCCTTCAATAGTCTCACAGTGGAGAAATTTACGTTGCAGTATGTCCTCAGTCAGTACAAGCCCGAGCTTTGACAACGTGTCTCAGGAACTGATTACCTATCAATATGTCATTGGCTCAGGAGTGTCAGTTGTCCAGAGTATTTCTTCTAGGAATGGATTACCCCTTGCTACTTCCTCAACTCTCTTCAACAGTCCCTCATCTTGTTTTTCCTTCAGCACACTCACATAGTGTTGAAATATAGTAAGCACAGGCTGGGCGAACTCTATCACACTCTCTGTGTGCTTTGGAAACCCATAAGTATATCCTCCAGTGTGCAAACCAAACACTCCGACCTGAGCATCAAACACCCGGAACTGACCAAACACCGGGGATCCAGAGGAGCCGTGATACATGAAGGTGTTGTAGGTCGCTACTTTATGTATCATTATGTTGTCAATGCCTTGGTCTTTGATAAGGTGAATGATTGATTCGACAATAAAAAGACTGTCTTTGTGAGGATGTAAATGATCATTGACAGCCTGTTCTCTCTTCTCTATTTCAATGATACATGTAGGATCCATTTTTTTCACTCCTCCTGCTGGGTGACCAATAATACAGGCTTCACCAGTCGTAGGCAGAGGACCAAAGTTCTTCAGAAGTCCTGCTGGAATATCCGTTGTGTTTGATTTGTTGGATTTATAGCACTGAGGGTTGAGCTCAAGTATGGCATAATCGAGCTCATCATCCTTGTAGGTGTAAATCTGAGCTACCTGGAAGCAGAAGTAATTTTCATCTGGCTCAGGATCTTCATAGTTAAAAAAAACAAAGACCTTTTGTCCTTTAGCACAATCTTTGAAGAGGTGTGCGTTGGTCAAGATGTAATTGTCAAACAACACGAAGCCTGTGCCCTGACAAACATTCTCAACAACCACTTTGCAGACTGACTTGCCCAGTTTTAACAGCTTCTTGACTCTGTAAACTTCACTGAACGACTGTTGGATCTTTCCAAAGTCTTCCTTCTTCAGTTCCAGAGCTTTCTGATAAGAATCACCTGGGAATCTACTCTCCATCAATTCTTTCAGACCTGGAAACTGCTCACGCAGTTTTTGATAAATCTCCTCATTGTCTGTGCCTCCCAATGCTGCTCTGACACTGATTCCACGCTGCTTCGCTGCACCTGCGACTACACCTGCGACTACACCTGCGACTACACCTGTGGCTCCACCTGTGGCTCCACCTCTGGCTCCACCTGCGTCTACACCTGTGGCTCCACCTGCGACCTGCTTTTTGTCACGCTTTGGTTTTACAGTCAGGTTGTCATGTGTTTTTGCTTTCTTTTCCTTTGGAAGACGTATCTTGAACTTCTTTTGATGGATGTGCTCAACCTTTTCCATGCGTGGAGTGATGGAAGTTGGATTGTCATTGTCAGACAGACTGAAGTCGCCGAGGTCATCAATGAAGCGACCGTCTCTTTTCAGAGCCTCCTCCACAGTAATCCCCTTCTCCCCATAGACACACAGATACTTGAACTGTTTGACAGCATTGTTTCTAAAGAGCTTCTTAGTCTTAGTGTTTTTTCCTCCTTTTGTATCAATGTAGAAGACAGAATAATTGTCCCTTGAATGTATTGTTTCGTGGTGTTGGTTTTTGGCCTCTTCAACCTTTTCTGAGTTAGGTAATATGATCAGAAACTCACCGTTATTGATACAAGAACAAGGGAAATGTGTTGCAACAATATATTCTTTATCCATTTCACCCCTCTGAATCACAATGTTCTCATCTGAACACTTGATCCTAATAGTTGCTTGTATTGCCTGCAGAACTGTGCGAGGTTGATCACAATGTACAAGGTATTTGTCAAGGTCAGTGCTGAGTTTCACGGTGAAGTGATGTAAATGTTTGCCCTGCAGGAAACCAGAGTGAGGAAACAAAAGGTTCATGTCTCTGTTGATAAAAATGCAGATCGTTTGTGTGTGCCGTGTTTTGTCTTCTCACCGTGAAATCACCATCGTTCACCTCCTTCTTTATTTGGCTTCGTGTAAACAGCTGCAAAATGACAAGAGGGTTAAAAAACAATGGGCCTCATTCATGAAACCACCAGCAGTGCTATGGAGTTATGTTTCCACTTTTTTAGGCCTTGAGCATAAAAACACAGTTCCTACTGTGAACACTAGGTGTCTCTATCACGACAAGTGTAGATCACAGGTGAACTCTTTTTATACCAAAGAGGCTAAACCCCACACCTGCTCCATGTGCCCAACAGTATCCCTGTCTATGTCGAGTGATGCCTGAGCTTGAGTCCACTTCCTCCTGCTGAGACTGCTCTGTACTCTCCACAGCTCGTCCCTGGACTCTTCTTTAAGTGTGTTACAGGGAGCTCCAGAGCTCCAATCGCATTCTTGCGTACTTGAACTTAGTATTTTGAATGCATGAGTGCGTTCACATTAGTAAAATGTAGTGCACAATAAGGACCCTGCTCATGGACCCTTAATAATATATAGCAATATTTGTGAGACTGCTACAATATCAGTTGTGTTAAATACCACAACATTGAGTATTTATGAGTCAAACATTAATCTCTTCACGACATAAGAGCTCACCTGAGAGGCTGCAGCCCCGTCCGGCTGTGTGCTGTCCATGGTAGTGGATCTGCTGCTGCTGCCACCGGCCTCACGATCGTCCTGAGAAAATGATGCAAGAGATTTACAAACTAACAAATCAGCTCAGAGATGATCTCTAGGTTAAAGGAACGGCCTTAGTTCACTAAACAAGTGTTTGTTAAGCACTGATTACAGAACAGTGTTATTAACTGAGCGGTTATTTACAATGTTCTTTAAAAGGAGCGAATGTCGATCGTCTTTTGCTTTTTAGGAGACATTTCCACCTAACAATACAATAATAACAGTTAATGTTAAAATGACTTGTTGGAGCAATAAACTTTAACACCTTACACCTGAAATATATACTGTATAAACACGTCTCAGCTGCCCATCTGCCCTTAATACAATAATAAAAATCATTACATTTGCCAATCAATAGTTGTTTCTGTCAGCTGACACTGAGTAGGCTGTGTTCAGTTTATTGTCGATGTTCGAGCTGACTCACCTTGGCACTGAATACACAAACCCTCAGGGTGCAGTGAAGCTCTCAGTTTGGTGAGTCACCAATGACCACAAAGTTTTCTACGTAACCCAAAGAAACAAGTTGACTGAGTTGCACTGAATGTGACCTTGTGTGACTTCATTTAATCAGGATTTGATTAAAATGTTCGTGATAAACCAGCAAATATCAAACTCACTGTCAACACACGTTATGGATTAACAATAGGAAGTAAAGGTTCCTACAGATGTTGGTACGACAGAGCTTTGTTGGAAAGTTGAACTCAAAGAAAATGTCATTGTTTGATTTATAATTTAAAATCTTTTCCCCACGTCTCATCAAAGTTTACCTGGACGACCAGGAAGTAAGTCAAACTGAACCTCTAGTGTTTGTTCGAATATTATCAACACAGGAAGTCGCTTTGGATAAAAGCGTCTGCTAAATGCCTAAATGTAATGTAATGTAACACAGTGTGTCCCTAATGTGTCCATACAAATAAAACCATAGTAAAGAGACCACACTGTGTATGTAAAGACAGAAACTGGGCGTCTTACCTCGACTCTGATCGACCGTTGCTGTGAAATGTTGAGCTGCGAGTGGAAATCGTCAGGATAAGGTGAGCTCTCTACACTGGGTGTGTCCTCTCGTCGGATAGCTTCAGTGTTAACCCTTTCAGATCCACCTTCTGTACTGGACCCCCTGACCTGGTGTGACATGAGTTTGAACAAGAGAAAGCGTTCAGCCGTCACTGCTGCCACTCGCTGGTTTTTCACCAGCAGTTGTCTCTTGAAGCGGCTCGTTGTCCTGGTCTGAAGCCGGAGCTGTGCACCTTCTTCTTGTCGAAGGTCTGTGTGTTGGAAAAGCTCCTGTTGTTAAAGAGGAAGATGTGACTGAGGAATACTCCTGGCTTAGCATGGACCTGATCTGACCCACAACACACAAAGCCAGACCTCTGTAGTGCAGCTTTCTGTTCCTTACAATACACGTGCCCTCACCATTGACTTTACTGACAATCATATCTTATCTTGAGGGTTATATCATAACATGTGGTCTCAGTGAAGTGAATGAGGCAGCTGCATTTGATCCATGCAGCGTTGAGCCGGGTTTAAAATAAGTCACACGTTGTGTTTAACACAGAAAGCTCCACAGGACGCCTCTAAGAAGTGTGTACAAGAACATGTTCTGACACGCTGACGAGGTTTTCTACATATTTAATAAATACAAAGTTGGTATCAGCAGCAGTCGTCACATCAAAGCAACGTGAACTCCATTTGGCAAAAGAAAGCTTTCCTGTTGGACGAGTTGAGGACGAGGATCCACTCCGGCTGCTACAATACGTCCCAGATAAAGCTCCAGTAACACAGTGTTGAGAAATGTCAACAGGTCATGTACAGGTGTAATGAGACAGCACAAAGTACAGCAACAATCTGGACAACATGCACGACTGCAACGCGTCCGCTCGCTCCAACATCGTCTGTCAAACCTGGAGACGATCAAACACTGGAGTCTGTGCTTCGGTGTGTTCACGCTGTCGTCTGCACGGACAGGAAGTGGCAGCGTTCAGTCGAACAACACGTCCGGAGAAGCAGCTCCTCGAGGTGGAGCGCCGGACCCACGACTCCACCGGACGTAGCTGCAGCGGCGTCCCTCAGGGCTCTACTCCAGGCCCAGGGAGAAGTTTATCCCGTGGACGATGCCGATGATGATGGGTTGCCAGGCGACCAGGTATCGCAGCCAGTCCAGCAGCTGCCCGTACAGGACGTGCGTCTTCTCCCAGCTGTGGGAGATGAAGGGATTAAGGAGAGAACTGACAGACGAGTGTAGAGCTGCAACGTTACTCCAAATAAATTCATCTGCAACCATTTTCATTATCCATTCATCAAAAAAAGGATTTTCAAGCAGGAAAGTCAAACATCTGCAGCTTCCAGCTTCTTAAACGTGAAGATTTGCTGCTTTTTTTTTGTTTCTGACAGTAAATGAACAAAAGAAGCGATTAATCGGGAAATCAATAATGAAAGTGATAATTAGTGGATGATGCTGATTATAAAACCTTATACTTAAATTAAATCTAGTGTATTTTGAGTCAATCTAAACTGATTCATATGTTACTACTGTTCATCACTTCATGGTTAGCAGCTGATCGGTCGGTCTCAGAGCTCTTATTGATCCACACGTGGTCTTTGTCAGCCTCAGCCGACCCCACAGGAAAAGGATACGGGTTGTTCATCATCCTCTTCAAGTCCACCTTCTCGTTGCAGTACGGACACGTCTGCTTCTTACCCACAATGCACCAGCCGCGGATGCAGAACTCGTGGAATCTGAAGCGAGCGCGGCACGTTAAGGCAGAAATGTTGAAGATCATTATTTTCATACGAATACATGGTGTTGTTAGAGGTTCACTGCTCGGGGGGGATGAAACATGATTAACCTGCTGATGTAACAACATCCTCGTGGTTCCTACACCTGGATTCACCTGGTTTCACCTGGTTTAACATGGATTCACCTGGATTCACCTGGTTTCACCTGGTTTAACATGGATTCACCTGGATTCTCTTTCACTTCTCACACGAGGCCACCAGTCGTTACAGGAACTACTTGTCGTAGCTTAGCTTAGCATAAAGACTGGAGACAGGTGGAAACAGCTAGCCTAACTTTGTGCAAAGATTAAAAACACATCTGCCAACACGCCTAAAGCTGCATTATCTACACGGTGTCTCTGGTTTAACCCGTACAGAAGCTACTTCCTGTCCCTGCAGAGATGTCGGTGCTGTGTGGACCGGTTTCTCCTGCAGGGACCAGCTGAGCTTCAGGATACAAGTGTCCACAGGAGAGCTGGTAGGTGTCTTCTATTAATCCCTCCTCCTCCACGTCCACCAGGATCCTCTGACCGCACACGGCGCAGATGTCGTTGGTCAGGCTCCTGCTGGGCATGCCGCCCCTGTTGTAGTACTGAAACCAGTCAACAACCAGTTAAACACAGTGACTTCTGTCTTTACTCATCGATGACTTCTTTATATTCAGGGGACAATCTGAAACACTGAAGTTTTAGCCTATATTTGTTTACATTTGGGCAAAGTGTCCCCATTAAAGTGAGCATTATTAGCCGTTAGCAGCTCCTGTTAGCGCTGTACAGACAGCTGTCTCTGTTCACATACGTAACACACTGTGGGGTTTCACACATTTGACTGAATCATGCACCGAGCTGACGAGCACAGACACGTCTCACCCCGATGGTAGAAGCCATGTAGTCGGAGCAGATCTCAGCAAAGTCTCTGCCCATGACGCCGTAGTAAAGCCCGTAAAACAGCATGATGACGCCCACGTCCATGGAGTCCTCGGCCTTGATCCTGAACACAGAGACAGAGGTCAGCTCAGCTGCAGAGAGAGGCCTTTAAATGGACTTCTGAACATCTCATATCCAGTCTCTTCATTGTGTTTCTAAAGAAAGAGCGAGAGTAACAAGACAAAGATCTGTTCAGCTGCTGAGGTCTAAATGTAACTAGATGCTTTTAAAACTTCACTTTCTGCTAAATGTCTCACAGGTTCATCTGTTTAATCACCACTTATCAGTTCCAGTCATTCTTCTGTAGTTCAAACACTCTTTTGTCAGACATCTCCATGAACTGAACCTCTTTTAAACGTTCTGGTGGAAAAGATGTTTCACGACTTCCAGCCAGCCACAGAAAAGAGAGGAGTGAAGTGATGATGCAACAGGAGAGAAGAAAGCACACAGATGTGTGACCGCCCCCTGCTGTCCATGGATTCACTTAGCGAAGCACAAAGCGGTGGTGTGTGTGGTACATGTGGTGCAGGTGGTGTGTGTGGTGCAGGTGGTGTGTGTGGTGTGTGTGGTACATGTGGTGCAGGTGGTGTGTGTGGTGTGTGTGGTGCAGGTGGTGCAGGTGGTGCGGGTGGTGCGGGTGGACCCTCTGACTGACAGACTCACCTGAAGAAGACGTTGAAGCCGAACATGGTGAACATGATGGCCAGGTAGCCCAGGACGCCCACCGCATAACTCAGCTTGTAGATCAGCAGGAACCACTTGTACACCATCCTGAAACACACACACACACACACAGTAACACACACAGACAGACACACACACCAACACACACACAGAGTAACACACACACACACACACAGTAACACAGACAGACAGACACACACACATCAACACAGACACACACACACACACACACACGCAGACACACACACACACACACACACACACGCAGACAGACACACACACACAGTAACACACACAGACACACACATAGTAACACACACACACGCAGAGACACACACACAGACAGACAGACAGTAACACACAGACACACACACACACACAGTAACACACACAGACACACACACACGCAGGCAGGCAGGCA